>CAEGAF010117294.1:0-11491 GCA_903067075.1 Micropoecilia bifurca
TTATTTTGGCTCTTTGCATTATTTAGCCTCTTCAGAGCCTCATATGTTTTCAGTCTGTTAAAGATAGTTTTATTGGTTGCAGTACAATTTGCACAATGCCTGTTTTGTTTAGTTTTCTTCTTGGAAAAGTTATCAAAAACAAATTTTTGTCTAAATTAAGGTGAATTCATGGTTCCTTTTTCCACATAATGTAACAGTAGTGTTTATGATAAAAAATAAATAATAATTATGTGATCGGTATCGGGGATCGGAATCGGCGATCGGCCCTCAGGGGTGATCGGTATCGGCAGGAAAAAACCTGATCGGCACATCCCTACTTTCGATTATTGTTCCTTGGATTTACCGTTGCTGAAGTTTTTCTCTCCATGCTGTGAAGCTCCATTAGAAACAATAATAAAATGAACTAAATAACTAAACCTCTCCAACGCACAACATTTTCAGAAAGATGATTTACATTTGTTTTCCTAGAATGCAATAACTGTTTCAAACAGTGGTGGCGTCTTTCAGAGCTAAAAGAGTGACTGTGTCAAGCTCTACCCTGGTTTTCCTTTCAAAAGCACCCAAAATCACAGTTACCTCATTAATTTAGATCACCTTATCTAACTTAATTGTTCACCATGTGTTCATTTTCATTTCACTGGAAACATATTAATATATAGTGCAGGAATATAGTGCAATTTCTGTTTGGTGAGAATAAAAGCATAAACAGAGTATAAACACATTCAGGTATTGTTATTCTTTGAGTCGTTTTAAAAATGCTTTTGCTTTTGCTTTCTCTTGCCACTCCGTGTGAAAACGGTCCTTCACAGTGACTCCTGCAACCAAAGTCATTCGTACAAATCAGTCCAACAAAGTCGGTGTGCAACTTTACAGTCAAACATCCGAACGTCGCAGTTCGCTTGTAGGCTCTCGGTGAGGCACGTGACAAGTGTCAAAAATTAGTCAAAGACATTGATAAATGCCAGACAGAGAAAGTGTGCGTGTTTCAGCAGAGCTGATATTGCCATCGATCAGCTCCAGGTTGAAGTCAGCTTTTCTCTTCCTCATTCTGTAAATGATTTGCCAGACATGCACAACAACCCAGGTACAAAACTCGAACCAGAAAAAGGGTCAATGAAAGACTTTAATTACTTCCTGCGGTGGCAAGAAGCCAGAAATCCCAAAAATCTTTACTACAACTACGTGTTGGCAAGTAGGGTCAGTCAGCGCTCTGCGTAGACAGGAAGAAAATCAAAACTTCATAAAGACTAGAATAGAGTTACCTACATTTTAACAACACTGTGCCTGATGACACAACCAGGGCTACATCTGTTGGTGCCAAGTAAAGTTTAAAAATGTATGGCACCGGAAATACAAAATACTGCTACGATAATAAATTTCAAACACTGAATGAAATGCAACCTATTGCACAGCCCTAGATAACATCAGACGGAACGTTTTTAAGTACACAGCTGGCAATAGCTCGACAAAATTGAATACATTTCAAAGATCATAAGTGTTAACATTCGATGCAGAAAATGGACATAACAATCACTAATTAAAATAGGTTTTTCTGTGATTGGCTAAAACCAATGATTTTTACCCCTATTCATTAAACACATCAACACTTGTAACTCCTACTTCTGTTTGTGTGTCAAAAAATAAATAGATCTCTAAAATATATAATTAGACCAGCCACAATCTGGACCAGATTATCTTCATCTAAAAGTACAAGAAATGATGTGTCAGAGCTTTGTTTGGAGTGATTATAAAACCCAAGCTACCAATCTGAGGTGCAATCAGTTAGGGGCCACTAAGTTACTCAAAAAACCTAAAATGAATGCAAGAATCAAGGATAAAAATTGCATTAATTATAAATAACAGACGTTTACTGCATTTTTACAAATTCTGAATCTTTTGTCAATCAAATCTGTAAACTGAAACATTTTTTCAGCACTCATTTTTTCTGACTTGTCCTACTCTGGAAAATGATCCAAGAAAAGTTAAGACTGTGTGTGAATCCTGCAGGTCAGACCTCAAAGGAAATCAGCATCTGCCAGAAAAAGCCCCGATTAGTGAATCCCAATCAAATCATTTACAACCATCCTGAGCATCATTGTCATTCCTTTCAGTCGCCATCAATTTGACAAAGTTGGAAAGCACGCAACAGGGTTACGTTCAACAGATTTATTTAAATCCTCCCTCAGCAGCTAGCACAGAAAAGCCAAATCATCCATTTCTCCCGATAAGGATCTCATAACATCTGAATCAGCACCAGCGGCTTGCCTCAGCCGCGCCTTCCACTTCCTTTAGTGGATACTAACCGTATCAGGCACCAAAACACAAAAACACACTTCCTCTGCGTGGGAGCTGCCGTTATTACCGGTGATAACAGCAACCTAACACCTTTTTCTACCCCGCCTGCCTTATCTGCTGGACACATCAAACAGGGCTGCAGGCCTCCTACTCACTGTCAGCCACCGGCGCTAACTGGACGCCTATTGTGAAACACGACAACAAAACAAAAAAGGGGTTACGCAACAGCCAGCGGGACCACGGCGAAAGAGGGCCCCGTCAAGACGTGCAAAGCGGACACAAACATAACCTTTTACGGATGACGTATTTTGCAGAGGACAGGTTGGCGTTAGTGAGGGGAAGCAGACTGAGCTCAGTAAAATGGAGTCTTGTTCTTGACTGACAAGAGCATTAAAGAAAAAAAAAAGTGGGGGTTGGTCATCAGAGGGTAGATGTGAAAGAGCTGAGATAAGGGGGAGGGAGCAGGAGCCCCTCTGTCTTTAAAATAATGAACAATCTCCTCCCTCTTTGCTCTCTCTAGTCTGGCAGCTAAAACACACAGGACAAACGGCAGAAGACGAGGGGAAAATGTGGGTTGAGGAGGGAATGGGGTCGAAAGGGGGAGGAAGTAAAAAAAAAAAAAGAGGAGCAGGAGGAGAAAGTGTAAGTTAAGCCCAATCAGGAACGCAGAGTGACGTAACAAACCTACGGAGTGTTGGTGATCACATGCATGAATGGAGAGTCGCTATGGACCACAGGGACAAGACATGCAACATTTTCTGCAAGGGTGGAGGGAGAGAAAAAAGCACAGGAAGAACCGCTCTCTGCAATGTGCATCAGATACATATGAATTTAGTTAGAACATGAAAGAAACCTTTGTTATTATGGAGGAAGCACAATAAGAGAAGTGACAAACGCTGCAGAATACACAGCATGGAAAGAAAAAGACAGCCACCTGCTGCTTCAGCATACACTGTAAAATATAATCTGTTTTAATTTAAAATTTCCCCAAAATGGAAAAACCAGATGCAGTTGTAGAGTGGACAGTGAGTGAGATCCCTGCGGCCCACCCTGTCGCTCCGGACCACCCGGAAGCAGACAGCTCGGTGTTCTCACGGGATGTACAGGATCTCCTAATTACAATAACAACCCAATCAGCCACTAATGAGCCCGGGTGGGTGGCGTGGATAGCTGGGCCCAGGCTGGAACTTACTGCACCCCACTGTAGACCTTTTGAAAAGTGGGCCATCAGCCTGCCTTCTCTCTCTGTTTGACACTTAATTTGGCACCAGGAATGAGGAAGAGGAGGAGTACAGGGGTGTAAGAAAAAGAAAAACAACAAAACAAAAAACCAGAAGAAAAGGGTTCCAAATATGATAACTTCAAAGTGACACGATATGCGCAAGAGTGAAATTTGTTTCATCTTTCTACGACGTGCAGGAGCACAGCTCAGGATGCCGCCTGCAACAATGCATTCAGACATGCCAGCACTTTTACTCTATTCAGCAACATGCCAGATTTGAATCTGAAGGTAGTAAAAATAAATAAATAAATAAAAAAAACAAGATTGTATGAAGTTCAAATATTTCCTGGTTCACGTTCTGCAGAAAGGCATGGCGATGTGGACATGATCCAAACAGAACATGAAGAAACAAAATGTTCTCATCCTCTGATTTTGCTTCTTCTCTAAAGACCTATGTTTCTGCTTCACCACCTTTAGTGTGATCGCAAAAAAAAAAACTAATAAGGAGTTATTCAGTGTTATTTTTAAGATAAACAATTATTCAAATAAATTATAAGCAGATTATATATTATTTTGGGGGGATTTGGAATCGTCTTTAAAACAGTACAAGTCCACTGGTCTTGACCCCTCTTCAGCCGATCTAACTAAAACATGGCTGATTGATCGATTATTGCAATGATCATCAACTAAATTGGTAATTGATTAATTGTTAATTGGAGCATACAGAGTGGAAGAAAGGACATTTACCAAATTAACACACTTGGAGCAGTAATTCAGCCAAACGTATTTACATTCTGCATTTAAGATTAAACGAAAAATCTTTGTAAATACTTTCTACCCAGAACTCCTCAAGTGGCACAGTTTTAGTTGAAATTCTATAAAAAAATATATAAATAAATTTTAAAAAATGAATGCCCTACTACTTATAAAAGTCACCTTTTGCTAATTACTAATCGGTTCATCCAAAAATATTCAACAGATTAGTCCTATACTGTAGCAATGTTAAGTCAAGCAGAAACGGTTGAGCTTGATGGTGTTAGGCTTTTTTTTTAGATTTAAATGGATTCTTTGCTACGATTAATCTGTTACGGTCAGAATAACAGATTAATCAATAACTAAAATAATGGTTAGTTTCAGCCCTAAACTAAAACTAATCAAGAGTCATAGAAATTAATACGCCAAGAGGAAATTTATCAACTGATTCTAAAAATCATCATCATAACTCCAAATCCATTTTTTTCAGCAAATAAATAGCTAGAAAAATAAATACATAAAAGGTACAGCTGGTGCAAGTGAGGTCATCTCCACATCAGCTGACCCATCTCCTTGTTCAATGAGCCTTCACAGCTGCAGCCTCAGTTATAGTGTAGCTACAGTTTCAGACAGATTCTTCTCTTATTTTTAGAGCTGTATTTCCTGCTGAGAATTTAATATGCGTCAACTAATGATAGCTGGCTGGCAGAGATGAAGCGCATTACGGTAGCAGCTCAGGAAGGGGCCTGAGAGAGAGGGAGCCCTTTACGGCGCGCAGAGCGGCTCGACTCCGCTGCACATTAGCTCAGCGTGAAATCAGACCTGTCCTTCATGAGACCAGGTGCTGGCTAACTATGGACTGTGAGAAGTTTTCTCTCTCCCGCTCCCCGATGAGGTGATCTGCTGATTATAGATTTGTCAACAGTTCGGTTGCTGAGAGGGAAGATGTGCGGCTGCGGTGCCAGGTGGAGCGCTGGTGGAAAAATGCATTTGTTAATATGAATGTGGAAAGTCTTGAGACGTGAAGCCGGCCTGCCTGTGCGCCCGCTGCCAATCTCTGGTTTCTGTAGTGAGAGGAAAAAAAGAAGAAGAAAAAAAAAAAACACACACACAAGAGAAACTGCACAAGAGGCATTTTTGGTAACAAGTGCCAGCATGTACCTCCAAAACAAAGAGAGACGAGGACATGAGCCAGGAAGAGACACAGAAAGGGTGTTCTGAATATGAATGAGCTCAAAGCAGAATGGCAGGTGAAAATTATGGAAACGCTTGGAGACGTTTTGGTTTCAAAATGTTCCATTATGCTGTTCCTACATTGCCGTGTCCTCTGTCCTTCAAACGAGGGGTTTTCTCTAGCTCAGGGGTGTCCAAACATTGGCGCAGAAGGGAAATTGTGACCCTTGAAATGATTTTGCATCAAGTCAAAACTGGTCAAAATTTGGCCCAAAAAAAGCAATCGACCACAAAAAATTGTAGTAAGGCGATCGTCCAACGCTTGTTTCAAACTCTGAATCTTTGATTATATAAATATTTGACAAAAAATGTTTATTGAGGAATTATTGAGGAAACAAATTTTGGCATTTTTAATTTAATGAATTTTGTGGCACCCCACTAGTTTAAATTTGCCGGTTTTGGCCCCTAGGACAAAACGTTTGGACACCACTGCTCTAGCTGTATTAAGCACAAAGTAACACTGCCCCTCCCCTACCTGTTGCTGCACAATGACAGCCAGCTGACTGAAAAGAAGCCTACAACCTTTACACAGTATTTATAAAACAGCATAAAGACACAATCACCGAGGCGACTGAAGACATCAGATAGCGGTAGAGAGGAGGAGCGTGTGGGCCGGAGCACCTGTTCCTCCATTGCCTCACTCTCCCATTGAGGAGCATGGCAAACCAAGATGACCCAGCCTATTTTTATACAACACCGGGTCCTGTTACAGCTGTGGCAAAGGGCCAGCTGGTGGCAGATTGGAGAAGCTAGGAAGGAGCAGCACGCAAACCCCGCCTGAGCCGTCAGGTGGCTCACTGAGCAAGAAGAGGAATCCAAATCAGATCGCTCTGGTGACTTTGGCTCGCCTCCCGCTTCCCTCCTTCTGGCACAGCAATGAAGGGACGGGAGGGGAGCAGGCGGTGGGGAGAGGGGAGACACAAGTACAGACAAGAGGGCGATGAGGAGAAAAAGAGGCGAGGGGAAGAGGAAAGGTCTTGTGTCACTGATGCTTGTTTATAAAAACAATGTCTCACTGTATTCTAGCTCCGACAAGTCGAGCTCAACCTTGGACTCAAGGCCTTAGGTGGCAGCGAAGGGGTACGAGAAGGGGAACGACGGGTGTGTAAGGAAGAGAGAAGCAATGAAGTGAGAAGTGCTGAATGTTGCGTTGCAGACCGCTGGGTGGGTTTCAAAGTGTGGCTATAGACGGAGAGTGAGGCACAAACTAGGAGACCATGACATGCCAACACTGTGGCGAACACGGCCATGACGGAGGAACTCTGGGTTGAAGATTTAATTTCAAATCACATCTTCATGTACGGGTTTAATTTTCTTTACTTCCCAGAATAAAAAGGATAGTTAAATACTAAAATGTTATTTCACTATAGAATATTCCTTGAAAACATTACATGATTTCCTGTTATTTTGGGCCAACTGACTTTCACCTTCAACGTCATTAAACAAAAAAAAACAATTCAACAGCTTAAAGGCTAACGCTACATGTGCTGCTAGCAAGAAATCGGACAGTAATCTAATAACAAGGAACAGTATAGATTAATCTTCACTTTGTTAAACACTAGAACTCAGAGCAATCAACAACAGGAAAACCTAATTCCCTTGATGTAACCATAGGTAGGTAAATAAAACATGCCTCTTTGTTCCTAATCTTGCAGCACAAATTAAATCATATGACAAAGTTTGGTTGAGGAACAAACCTGGAATCAACAGACCTTAATGACTTATTTTACGTTTTACCCAGCAACTTGCAGCATTGCCTCACCTGCTGTCGTTTCAACATATCCTGATTTTCTGCACTACTCGGCTTCTTCAAAAACTGATGCAAAAAATGTGGCTTTTGAAAAAGACACATCTAAGCAAAAGCTGCAAAGATATTTACTGAATGTGCACATTTTATTACCATGCATGTTTGAGTTATCTCCCATCATTGGCTTAAATTCTGTTTTAATGAGCTATTAAAGTCAAAAGGACTGCAGAAAAATATCCTAAAGGACAGCTGGAAAAACATCAGTCCCATCAAGTAGAAAGAAGAATCTGAAAAATTCAAGCCACGCCTAAGACAACAGCTAAACCAGGTGGTGCTAAGAACAAGGCTGGGGGCTGGTGGTGCAGGGGGAGTGGTGGCTGGGAAACAGCAGCAGGTAATCAACAGCAGCTCGGGCGGCTCTGAGGCTAAACAGCAGAGCAGACACAACCACAGACACAGAGTGAGTAATCCCAAAGTCATGTGATGTTACTTTTCATCTTTCCACGTTAGTGAGCGGAGCGCAGTGTGGTGAGTAGAGGCCTGAGAGCGAGGAGGCTGGGACTCCATTACCCCACCTGACTCGCCGCCACACAGCAGCAGCTGCAGGGACCGGCTCCAACCAACGCTCTGACCCACAAACCAGCGCTACGCACGAGTCTGGATGAGCTGCGCCTGCTCTGCTCAGCCCGCTTCTTCCTGTCCACCCGTACACGTTCACTTCTTCCTTCTTCTTCGCCAAGCTGTACTCTAAGAGAGTAACTCGATATCCTTAACTTCTTTTCCACAATGTAGGTTTTCTTTTTGGTTCCCCCATGTCACTTTGTAAGGAAGATTGCCCCATGCATAACTAATCTTATAGATTTTTACCAAATATGGCTGCCAAATGAACCCAAAACAAACAGACGCAGAGAAAATCGGAAATTATTTCGTTCAAGTTGACGTTTTTCCATGTACGTTCTGCATGAAGAACTCTGTGTGTATAAGTGGAAAAGATTAAAACTATTAGGAGACGTCTGGGGATGGAAAATTGAGGAGGAAAGAGGAAGGAGGATGGTTGGGGGCGACGGGGTGGGAAGGGGCTCAGGTAGAATTTCACAGGAGAAAGTAAAGAAGCACGGGAGCAAACAGCATGACGGAAGTTGAGGGGATGGCGAACCGAGGGTCAGGTCGGTTTAATGGCCCGTTTGTCTGCACCGTGAGACCACCAGCTCTCACTGGCTGATGTAGGAAAACCACACACACACACACCAACTCTGCCTCTCTCCTTCCTTCTTTCCACATCTCTCCCTCCCTTTACCTTTTCCACTGCCCAGGCCTGTTCCAACTTCAACAACTCATTCACCAACCCACAGGCGGACCAAGAAATCTGCATCGTTCACGTTCACTTCATCCATATCGACAACAAGCGGAAGTGGCACTATGATCAATGAAACTCCAATCAATCAATGACTCACGGACAAACACGTTTGAAACAAAATGGAATACCGTATAACATATCCACAAGTCTGGATGGATGATGTTACATGCAAACGTTGACCGGCCAATAAAATGCCTCAGTGTTACGTCAGACAGTCAGGTCCCCGGAGTGGGAGGACTGTGGCCACAGTGGTATTGTAAAATGACTTTCATTTATTATGCTGCCATTTAACAGCAAGGCATAATTCAATATGGGATCCATTTAACTATAATAGAATTAGGGAACACTTGATGTGGGCTCATAAACGGCTGCAGGAGCGTCAAGTCCATGTCCTTTCTCACAATGTCTCACCATCATCCCCCTTTACTCTAATTTGTACCCATTTGTCTGGTTTTCTTTTTTTTTCCAGTCAACAAATGTACCACCTAATTGTTTTTTTAGACACGTTAGAGACAGATTACATTTGTTCTTTCACTCCTTAAATTATAGAGAGCCCTTCAGGGATCCTGACAGTGGATCTCAAGGGTCCCCACCCTTAAACTAATACTTCACGTAAGCACATTTTGATTGACGCTCTTGGTTCCACACCCAACCTCAGTTACAATATGGTGTATCTGATCAACCTTTAGCTGAAGCCACCAGTTTGTAAAGAGGTTGAAAGGGATCAAAAAGATATTATGTTCAGATGTATCAGTCAGGAGCAGGATGCAGAATCCCAACAGCCTTATACAGAAACCAAACCACAGCTAGGTGGTATCAATTGGAGAAAATATGGCGCTGTACTGATGACCAAACAGGACTCAGGATTGTGCCAAAAGGCTCCAACAAGTTATGATTGTGAAAAAATACATCTGCATTATTCTTTATTTGTCTGGATTAAAGACAAATACAAGACAAAAGCATTTTCTTCTCAACTACATGGCTGAAATCTACCAAAGCTGAATACTGTATGTTTGTGAAATCGCACTGATTAATATTAAATTAACATGAGTTCGGAAAACATACAAGTGTGCAGCAAAAGATCCCATCACTAGAGGAATAAATTAAGTTCAACCCTTCCATGCTGTTTATTTAAAATATTGCTCAGCGTGGTTTTAATCTTTAACACACTTCACGTGACCACCACGCTACTGAGCTCTTAAATTTTTCAAATCTTCCGGTCCGAATTATTTTTCCATGCCAGAACTGGGACTTTGATTTCTGCTAATCATTTTCAAAACTGGAACATATAGCAGCTGTTTATCAAAAGACACCGACTTCCAGCAAACGCTTTCATAAAATATTATCAGTTTTACAGCCACAAAATCAAAGCCGGAAGCCATGTTGCTTCTACCATCTTTAGGTAGCGCAGCTTTGAACGGAAGCTCCTTATAAAGCACATAATGTTAAAAAACTTAAATGATTTTATTGATTGAACTATAATGCACTTGAGTATATGAAGACAAGCTGGCCTGGCTTTCATAGTGCAGATATAAAAAAATAAACAATTGTCCTTACTGGAAAAATATGTGCACAGACTTGAATGTTAAATGGTAATCCATCATCTAAACGCCTCTGACTAGCTCTTCTGTCTTTAGAGAAAAAGCATTCACACATCACGATGTTTCTACTTCCATGTTTCACCATGGTAATAAAATGCTCAGCAATGTTTGGCCCTGGGGATGATTTTGGGTGGCCCCTGACTGCAGTTCAAGACCGGTTCATATTTGACTTTTCACAAAAGCTGAAAAAGACACTGTCATTTATATAGGATGACATTTTCAAATTTAGTTCTTCTTCACCTGAAAATATCTGTTACAAAACAAAGTATTTTTTATTTTATATGTGTTTTTATAATTTAATTTTTATATAGTAAACAGAGCCACCTTACTTTTGTCTGAGACCCTTTTCCTGACCTAAACATCTTCTGTTTTCTACTTTGTTACAGTAAAATGTTGATTTATTTTTATTTTAAAGCAGATAAAAAAAATACAGCAACAACATTGCTTTGCTTCTCTAATTGACGGGGAAAAGAAGCATGACTCCCAAGTAGCATCAACTTGGTGATTTTGGGCCACATTGCACAAAGTTTGGACATCAATGAGTTTTGATTTAAAAGAGAAAGCGAACTGCTTGGCTGGAGTTGAGAAGTCTTATGAAGGACAGAGAGAGAGTCACTGATTGCATCAAAACAGATGACAGTAAAAACAACAACTCGGAGCTCTGCTGGTACAGTTAGGTTCATACTGAAATCTGAATCTAATCAACAGCAAACAGACTGCAGACTGGATGAAAGGACTGATTGGCAAAGGTCTGACATGAATCTAGCTTGTGAAGTCAAATTTTCTAATGAGGCAAAAAGAAGAAATTTAAAGACAGATTAGAATCTGTTCACAGTAAACGCCGATCTTGGCAGTAGAAACAAGGAGTCGTCAAACAGGGGATGTTAGTCTGCTGTCAGCACAGCTCCTGTCACCATAGTAATCCGTCTCTGGCTGGTCCATCAGGACAAAAACAGAAAGCCCTGTCAAACATAATCAGAGAAGGCCATGTGACCAGGGGCTGTTGTTCAGGACGTGCAGGTGGAAATGTTCAGCATCACTTAGACTCTAATAAGACAGGATGAAACAAAAACAAGCGGGAGAGAGAGAGAGAGAGAGAGAGAGAGAGAGAGAGAGAGAGAGAGAGAGGGAGAGGAAGGGGGGAGTGGAAACGTTGTACGAAGGAGGTTTTCCCACACCATAAAGGCCAGATTAGCAGGTGTGCACCTGTGTGTGTGTGTGTGTGTGTGTGTGTGTGTGTGTGTGTGTGTGTGTGTGTGTGTGTGTGTGTGTGTGTGTGTGTG
>CAEGAF010117303.1:0-12460 GCA_903067075.1 Micropoecilia bifurca
GAATAAAATTATTTATACAATTGCAATGGCAGATTTATGGCAGATATCTAAAATGTTTCTTCTTATTTCAATTCTGCTTCAACTATCCATGCTTTCCAGACAGACATATCACATTTATGTCTTTTTTTTTTAAAGTGCTTTCTTATACTGTCATTATGAACCCCATTCTGATTATAGAATACTCACACAAGCAATAATTTAAGTTTATCAAAAGAAAATATAATTTCAGAAGGAATTCTTTAGTCTATCATTATTATCTATTTCCTTAAGTGTTTAAAACAAGAATCCAATAAGTCTTTGTGGTGGATTCCCCAACTTGGTGCATTACTGCCCTCTTTTGGTAGAGTTTATATTACCATGTCACTGCTATGCATTGGGAGAAAATCAAATATTGCCTCTGAAAACAATAATTAAAAGGCAAATTTGATTTATTTAAATGTTTCCACATTTGCACATTGATTTAAAAAATTAAAACAGCAATGTAAATTCCTTAATAAAATATTTTGTCATGATGCACATATTCAGAATTAAGTAAATGTAATATCAAATGTTGTTCATTTAGATATGTATAAAAAAAACAATGCGACTGAGTAATGAAGAGTGTCTTATTAAAATCAAAAATGTAAATTTCTCCTGCTGATGATTCTTGTTTTAGATACCCGAAATAACAATGATTTGCTTCACAGAATGTGTTGGCAAATCAATTGTCCTGTGACAAACATGTCAATTATCTCCAATGTAAAATTTTCCTGAAATTTTTATTTTGTCCAGGAAAAGATTAATATTGGCAAAATAATGTCTTCCCATTTATATGATAAATTAGCTTGCCATAGCTCCAACAGAGTTAAGAGGGAGGGTTCACATCGCACCCGTCCCTTTGTTAAGCGCCAGTGTCTTGTCTGCTGGTATTGTTCGCCGTATTTGTGTTAAGGTTTTGTTTTCAACCCCATTCACAAAGCTGGTCCTGCTAAAGATTTCCTGTACTCGCTGCTGCCTCAGTAAAATAAACATCCCAGAAAATTAAATAAACACTAATTAATTAGATAAAATACCGTAGCAAACAATATAAGATTTGGCATCGATATCAGGAAATTATCAATTAAAATGATGTAAAGAATGTTGGGTTTTAATCCTTGTTTGTTGGGTGCTGATAGAAAGACGTCTCCTTGTGGTGGACGCACAAAGCAACCGGGTCTCCACGGTAACGGGGTGCGTGCAGCCATGGCAGCGGCGCGCTGCACCGCACCGCCGTCCAGTGCGTAGCTTCAGGACGCTCCGCTACATCTCAGGAATGTGAAGGAACCGCGTGGAAAAGAGAGGGGGGTGTTACTCGGAGAATAAATAAATAATTAAATAAAGAGACCCCCAGCGGGCATTTGGGAATGTGCCAGTGTCCACCCAGACACACACACACACACACACACACACACACACACACACACACACACACACACACACACACACACATATAGAGGGAGAGAGAAAGAGAGAGTGCTGACAGTGTGTGGATGATGTAATACGGATGCAAAACATCCCCGTTAATTGGGTTACCATAAGAGAAATATGGGCACTTTTGGGACATTGACTACAGGCTGCTTGTTTGCTTTATTCCATAAGCAGTCAAAACGAGCGTAATGACTCATATAAATAGCGTGGAAACAGAAGATTACACATAATTTATTATACCCTGGTGGGCGATAAGTAAGTAAACAGTTCAGACTAACTCGTGGTGGAAAAAATTCCATACCAGATTACGTTTATGTAATTACAGAGTAAAATGTAAGGGCAAGATATAAAGATAGAGGGCAGCGGGTAAGAGGGGAAAGCAGAGATCAGCTTCCATAATTTATACAGATGATATTAGAGATTGTTTTTTATTCAGGATTATTTTTTCCTTTATCTTTGTAATGCATGCCTAGTGTCATCCACCTAGCCATTTAATTTGTCCTTTTTTATATTTATTTTCCTGTATTTTATCAAGGAAAAAAACTCAAACAGATTAAGATTTTTTGGGCGGGAGGTCTGGCAAAGAGCCACGTTGACACAGACATAAAACAACGGAAATCAGGATAAAATGTTGATTCATCTGAAAATACATTTAAAGCTTTTGCAAGGTAGTCCAAACTTTTTTTTTTTTACTTTATTTTATTTTTTTACAGTTATGTGTCACGAGAGTAATCCATCAGACAATATATTTTAGGATTTTTTTTATGTTTGTATAGTCTTTCTGGGCTGCACAGTGGCGCAGTTGGTAGAGCTGTTGCCTTGCAGCAAGAAGGTTCTGGGTTCGATTCCCGGCCCCAGTCTTTCTGCATAGGGTTTGCATGTTCTCCCTGTGCATGTGTGGGTTTTCTCCAGGTACTCCGGTTTCCTCCCACAGTACAAAAACATGACTGTCAGGTTAATTGGCCTCTCCAAATTGCCCCTTGGTGTGAGTGTGTGTGTGTGCATGGTTGCTTGTCCTGTGTGTCTCTGTGTTGCCCTGCAACAGACTGGCGACCTGTCCAGGGTGAACCCTGCCTCTCGCCCGGAACGTCAGCTGGAGATAGGAATACCAACCCCCTGGACCTCACCAAAGGACAAGAGTGTAAAGAAAATGGATGGACAGATGGATAGTCCTTCTGTGAGGTCAGTGAAGAAGGAACACAACTGCTGTGCAGCAGGGTGATTTAGGGGTTTGATGCCGCCCAGAACCATTCTGCATGCTGTTTGTATGTGTCCGTACTCAGACACATACAAACCAAGTCCAAAAAACATGCATGTGGAACAATTCGATAAAACCCACCTTTCATGGTTGTAAAATTGTAAAAAAAAAAAAAAAAAGTTAATGAGGATGGAAAAAAATGCTCCTGCTCCCATTTCCTATTTATTTTGGGGTGGGGGGGTGGGGGGGCAGTGTGCTGACATTTATTAAACTACATTGTGTCTGTGATGATAAAAAAATTACAATATGAAAAAAAAAATTCTAATTTGTAGTCCTTAATAATAAAGTAATACCGATTTTAACATGAGACACCAGACAGGATTGAGCCGCTGATTTTGTTAAGTGAAAAAAAACCCATTAAAATTCTCTAGTGTATTTGCAGGAACGTCTCCCATATTTTCCTGTGCACTGTCTCTTTAAGAGCCATTCCCCCTGCACACTGAAGATCTTCAAGGCTGACGGCTAACAAAGGACTGAAGTGAAACGGGATGCAGAGAAACAAAACCAGTCGCGACAGCACTCAAGTTTATTCAACCTTTAGACTCTCAGTGAGACAAACGTGTCTGCAGATGACGACAGAAATCACATTTGAAGTAGAAAGTGTACTTTTATTATTTCAAACTTTACTTTACACCCGTTGAGGTCTGCACCTCATACCTGTCTCCTTTATTCTCACTTTCTGACACATTTATTATTGAAAAAAGAAAAGTCTCCTTCGCCCCCCCTGTTCTGATGCTCGAACTCTATGTCTTCCTGATACAACAAGGAGGAATACTGCAAACTGGCTAAAACAAGGCAACATGATATATACAAAAAGAGAGAAGAAGAGAAACGGGTACAAAGCAAAACAAATTTGCTGTAATCCCTCCCACCCCCCTCCATAATGTGACCCTCTATTTTTTTCTTCTGTAAATAGAACCAACAAAACAATCATCGGCTGGTTATTTACATGCACACTACTACTTCCCACCCCAACAAATCAAAATAAAAATTACACACTAATGCCTCATCCCAAAGCCATCTGATCTGAACACATGCCCGACAGATATTCCTGGAAACAAAAACAGAAATTGGCACCTTTTATTATCAGGACATCGCATGGAGGGATTACTATCCAACAGCTGCATTAAAGTCCAAAATAACACCAGTCACACGGAGTGTGTGTGTGTGTGTGTGTGTGTGTGAGAGAGAGAGAGAGATTATTGCACGACAGACTTAACACTCTGATTGCTTGTTTGTTTAGTTCTTCTGTACCAGAACAAACACTGATTTACGCGAGGCTGATCCTTTAAGGAGCTGAGGTTTGGATTCCCTGTCCTACGGGCCTGAGGTGTGTAGCTGTTGCAGCAGCATGGGAGGAAAGAAAGACAGCTTTGGGAGGAGGAAACTGCAGGACTGCTCTAGCTTTAACGTCACACTCTAAAACGACAACAGGTACGAGCTGTGCCTCGGTCTATCGCGCGGCCCCCTCCAAAAACATCCACACACACACACACACACACACACACACACACACACACACACACACACACACACACACACACACACACACACACACAGGAACATTCACCCCAACAAAGAAATCAAACAAACACAGAGGCGCAAAGTGGTCGTAGAGTCCAGAGGACAACCACGAAGCACCAGCTCGGAGCTGCGCAGTCGTATCACGCACACGCATATACAGACACACACACACACACACACACACACACACACACGTTTCGACCCGGGAGGAAGCGCTCAGAGCTGGCAGTTTTGAGTGAATCTTCTCTGAATTCCCTCCAGCTCCTCTCAGCACCGGGAACCGCTGGTTCGTCCCTGAGCTCTGCAACGTTCGTTTCAGGGATGGTTTCAGTTTTCCTTCCTCGGACACAAAACACACACACACACACACACACACACACACACACACACACACACAGGCAAACACGCTCACACCGTCTCTCCTCTCCGGGGTCAAAGGTCCTATCCTCGGGTAAACTGCGACACAAACGGGTGAGTGTAATCGGGGGTGGGGTGGTGGGCGACCTGCCGCTTCTTTCTTTCTTTCCATCCACAGTGACAAACTTCAGGCTTGGGCCTCAAGGGGGCGCTACCGACACTTAACCAGCCCTGGGAGGAGAGGATTAAATCACAGGCAGAATTAATTCCCTTTGATAGAAGAGATACAGCATATTTTATTATGATTTTATATGTTCAAATTAAACATTAGCACATAACTTTTTTCTCGAGGGGAAATTATACATTGTTTTCTTTTTATTTATTTGATAGAATACACTAAACTCTGATACTTATTTGTAATTTGCCTATGTCAATAGGTTTGAGAGCAACCTTTTTCTGCAGTTGTAGCTGGACTTTGACTAGACCTTTCTAATAAGTGAATATGTTAAAATGGTCTGACTTAAATATCAGGGACAAACTGATATTTAAGTTTGTCCCATTGAAGGGTTAAAAAGCGCAGTATTTCCAAAGTTTGTTATACTGGTTCAGAAACGTCTCCACATCTTTATTCCCATGATGCTTTCCAATGTTCGCTATTACATCACTGATGTCTTCTCAGTACAGCTGGATTTATACTGATATCTCTGTTGTCTAATTAAATGACTTCCAAAACAAATCGATTGAACTGAGCTTTTATACAGGGAGAACAAAACAAAAGGGACGTAATAATACAAATACATGCTTATCTTTCCTTCTGTATCACAATTATGGACTCCATTATGATGGTTTGTTACACATAAATCCCAATAAAATTAATTGATGTTTTTAGCTGTATTGTGACAAAACGTGGAGTAGTTCAACGTGTGTAAATACTTTGCGACTCACGTGTAAAGAGGCTGTAGCTGCAGATGAGAGGACTTCTGGGGTGGCTGGTAGCCGTACGAGTCGAATCCACCAATGAAGTCAACTTGAAAAGGCAAAGAAAAAAAAGAGAAATATAACATCAATATCACCAAGTGTTCTAGTTTAATCAGAATCTGTAACAATAAGAGAGTTTATGAATTCATCTGACTGTATCTTGGATTTACAGCAACATCTTCTGTTGCGCACAGAGGCCTTTAAATGGATGGTTGCTGATTTTGTGACCACAAAATGCATCTTTTCTTTTTTTCTACAGCTGAGCAGTTTCTCACCCCTCTTATCACCCTGCTCTCTGACCCTGACAGCAGGATGACGTTTGGTCCTCCACCAGCCTGGCTTGCCAAAGAGCCAGAGGTTTCAAAACATTTTTAACTGACACTCTGACTCTGGTCTCACACCCTTGCCGGAATGGCAATTTTTAAGAGTGTCTCAGAGAAATGGACCTCTATCTCCCTTGAGAAACAATATGAAAGAGCCAAGTAGAAAGTTTATTCTAATAACTCAAAATGGGGAAAAAAATGAGAGAACATTCCACTCAAACTATAGGCGACTAGATTAGTAGGTCATCGCGCATCTGCTTTCCTTCAAAGGTGTGTTTTCTATTCTCTCCTTTTTTCAAGAGTAGCTAATAGACTTAGGCCTGCTCCACATTTAAGTGATTTACCAGAGGAACCATTAAATCTGACCTAACAGACTATATAATATTTTTCATTGCACTGCAACTCATAAATGAGTCATAATTACTCATGAGGATGATGCGGTCATTTACTAACATCCATATAAAATGTAATACTGAGGACGACACATGCTGATAGGCATTATTTCCATTATCGATATGAGAGCAAAACCTTTCAGACTTCAGAGAAAGGACATCAATCATACGTGCTACGTCCTTCACCAACGTTTGTGCCTCATAGAGTGAGAATTAAACTCCGATGAGAAAGGCCCGCCAGACCCACAGATGGCCAGCCCGACAAACAGCCGCTGTGGCGGTGGGAGTACTCCAGCCCACGTAATGCTGCCCACAGACGGGGAGCTCAGATCAGCCGGAGGGAATCCTGGGCACTGAGATCTCTAAGCACAACTCACGCAAGAGAAGACAATGAGATGGCATCTCTCTCACACCCAAAACCTACTGAGCGCCACCACCACCCCTCACACAAAAGAACATCCTCGGCAGCAGGACGAGTCGACCCGATACCGTTGTCACAACACTAGCAGGCCCCCAGAGAGCACTCACAGCTGTCCTCGTCATCCTGGAAGACTTTGCTCACGTAGCAGGCGTACACGAAGCCGAAGAGCTGTTGAGAAGTTCGACATATTTCAGTCAGAGAACACGTTTTGGTTTAACAGTCTTCGAAAAATAACAACAACAACAACAGCGGCTGCTGACGCAAACTGTAATAGGAAGTCTCGTCTCAAGACACTTACAGCCAAAAGGATCTGAATGGCCGAACTCAACACCTCGATGTACTGGTAGTCGAGGAGACATCCCGACACCGTGATGACGTGATGGTCGTCGGGGGCCATCCGAGAGTCCAGCACTGGCGTCACGAGGCAGCCGGGGCCGTGCTCCATCCACCACGAACGATGCAGGGACGTGTTGAAAGTCATGAGAAAGTCCCTGTCCTGGAAAGCGTCTGATTGGTCAGCGATGTTTCTCCGGACAACATAAAGGGACTTTCAGAGCACCAATCAATCTTCAGACGTTACAGACTTTTAAAAACCGGAGGGAGAGGTCTAGCACCTTTAAACATGCTCTAATTCTTCTTTACTTAGGTGCAATCTCTATGGCAAGAAGGGAATCTTGAAGCTGCACAGCAAACCATCGTTTACAAAAGACAGACTACATTCTTTATTAAGTTAGAAACTGTGAAAACAGAGCAACTCTGAAATTTGAAGTTAAACTGTGCCCATTCAAAACCTGAAATTGTCGAATTTCAACATCACCATTGGGATTGTGTGATCTGAATGAGATCAATTGTTTATCTAAGTATCACGTTGATGCTAGACACATATATGTATCACATAATTCACCATCTACTGCCCAGGATTAAATCTTGTTGACTATTTTTCTCATTCAGATTTTCAAAACAACTGCAATTATTTCTGACTATATTTTTGTCTCATGTTGTTAGTTGACAGAAATTTCTATCCTGGTTTTAGTCATTGGGTTTGAAATGAAGGATGACAGTTGATTATTACCAAAATTAACACCGTGCGAAAAGGGTGAATCTATGTTCATGACAGACTAATTCAATTTCTCCTGGTAGAATTGTGATTATTTTCAGAGGAGATAAAAGATAAAAAAAATACTATTGAATTTTGAGATAACTGATTAATCTATTTGTGGAAATCACAATGGTGATGCTCGAGTCTGGCCCAACTCATCCATTATGGACTGAAGCATTACTGATATCGATTATTTTCTGGTGTCACGACAGCAATACCGAAAGGTGAAACGGTTGTAACACAAGCTCTGCTAAATTTTTCTACCCTAATCATCTCACTTTCTCAAAGAAATGTTGGTTTCTTAACATAGCAGATAATGTGAACTCTATATGATCTTTTTTTTTTACCTAAAAACTGATTTGAAACAAGTGACGCAAAACTATTTTTTCCCCTTAAAATAGATGACATAAAAAGTAGTAAAAGAGGCTTTTATTAGAGTAACACATGGACTCTCGCAGAATTGAATGTGTTTACCTGCGACAGGTTTCCCACTTCCAGGTAGAAACAAATAATGAAGGAGTTCCATCCAACCCACAGGACCAGCCATACTGCATACTGCCAGAAAGATCCAATCAAAAGTGGCTTTATGAAATTAAATCAGTTCAGGAATGTGGAATGCTGATGGGGGGGGGGAGGCTACGTGGCACTCACAAAAATGAGGTATCTGAACCGAAACTGCACAGTGCCAAACATGCCCAGGATGACGGCCATAATGTGCAGGAAGTTGGCCAGGATGGGAGCCCACTGGTAGCCCAGAAAGTCAAACACCTGCCTCTGGAGGGCCGCCACCTACGGAGGTTCAGACGCACACACACAAATGCCTGTCAGTGGAGGGATAATCAAAAGCACGCAGGGACATAAAGCGTCCTCACTTAATCAAGGTATCACACACGCACATTGTGACAGGGACACACATACGCGAGGCTGCCGCAGCTGTTACCATGGAAACTGCCTGGAGCACCAGCCAGTCCAGGGACTGTAAAAAGGACCATCCCTTACAAAAAAATTAAAAATAAATAAAAAAATAAAAAATAGCTGGACCAAACTAATGAGAATCTATGGGCCAAATCCCTCTGCTGCACAAAAACCCATCAGCACAGCAAACAATGGCCACAATGAGCAGCTCTAACGAGGCTGCTAGGCACACTCACAACATGTCTTAAACATTATAAAAGGAATGTTTTAACACTTTACTATCTGCATTACATAAAACCTAAACAAGGCTTTTGCTGTCACAGGGATTTTAAATCCAGTTTATGCAGTATGTAAATTAGCTAAATCAGGTAGAATTCATCATAACTCAACCACTAGATAGCAGCAAAGTCATGCAGGGTATGTGTTGATTATGCATTAACAGGCTTCTGTAGCATAAGCCAGTTTAGATTGGCCATTTTTTGTATAGTCGAGTTGGGCTGCTGCCCCAGGCCAGTAGGAGGCGCTGAAGATGTCTGAGCTCTGAAAACCTGAAATGTGTAGAATGCTTATCTAGAATGAGGCTAATTTCTAAACAAGTTTTAAATATTATTGACATTTCAAGTAATTCAGTTTTCTGTTTATACATGTATCTATTTCCATGAATGACAGTTTTCTATTACAACCAATTAAAATGGCAACGTCTTGCCAAATTGAATATATACTTGCCAAACAAAGTAGGCCTGTCACGTTAAACATTTTTGCCAGATGATAAACTGCCCCAAAACTTATTGCGAGACAATTTTGAGACAATTTCCAACTAATATGATAGTAACAATGGAAGAATAATGCAACACTTTCTCAAAGATCAATAAACTTTAAATTTTGATGAACATTTATGCATTGAAACTGGAAAACATTTTAAATATCCAAAATAAATAAAACAACAGAAACAACAACTAAAATGAATTCTCAAGTCTCTGTCGAGAAAAGTGTCTTTCAAAAAAGAGATAACTGAAGCCAAAGCATCAAACTGAAGACCAGTTTTGGAAAAAAGGAGAAAAGAAAAAAACCATGAATTGAGCAAATGTAAATGATTGAGTTTGCTTTAGTTTATCTTGCGATTAATCAATTTATTGTTTATTGTGACAGGCCTACAAACAAGCATTAGAAACAACATTTTCTACAATATTCTTATCCTGCTCTTTATTAATTATCATTCTGCCACTGTATCAACACAATAAGTTTTAATGTCGGTGCGGCAAGGAAATATGAAACTATAGTGCTAAAATGGACAACACAAAAAAAATTTAATCTCGGACACTTTTTATGGCACATTAATGGTGCTGTGGTGCCTGGTGACCTTAGCAGGAAGTAGGGCCCCTAATTATATTCCGTTTAGGGTCCCGTATGTTCATGGGCGAGTTCTTCTAAAGATTCACATGATTTTGCCTACACCAACATGCAGAGGCTACCCTGTTCCCTCTCCTTCAGGGAACCACAGCCTCGCCTGTAATGTGGGATGGCGCCCCAGCAGCTGCAGCTCAAAGCTGTGTGTGTGTGTGAGTGTGTGACTGTACAGGGAGGCTGGACAAAAATGTCTGATTACAATGTGTGTGTCTGTAGCACGCCGCTCTAATTATATCTTGGTGGTTAGAGAGGCAGTCTCAGCTGTGGACACACAAACACACACATGTATTAAAACAGAGCCGACCCAAGGCAAAAAGTGAACTAAGCAGCTGCTTGGGACTCCCAAACGAGGGTGATTTATCAGTGCTAATCATGCAAAACAAAACTTCTTGTCCTTAATGTAAAATATTACATGTGAATCAATGTAGTTATGGTGTAACAAGTTATAAAAAACACGTGGAACAGATTAATGTAGTAAAAGTAAGCCAGCTGGTTTCACTCTGTCTTTTCTACCTCAAAAACAGGAAAATTAATTAAATCTATCACAACAGGAAAAAATATTAATACCTGTCATGCTAAATGTATCAGTTTTGATGGATGAATTTATGAGATCTCTGCATCTTTAAAAAAAAAAGTTATTTTCCTCAAAGACCTACTGTATCAAACGATATACTTGTTTTATGCCCTCTAGTGGAGGACCTAAGTACAACTGAAGAAAAGTGCCAGTGTCAACCAAAATTCAAAGATGGCAGTGTGAACTTTCAATAAACAGATTCCTCGTAAAATGCAAGCTCTTAATGTTGGAATGATTACAGAACATGAAATGTTTATCAAATTGTATGTCCTTTAAAAAAACAGTCTAACCGAGTCATACAGTGAGTAATGTAAATATGAAATGCTTTATGGCGATACTTCAAGTACAAAATTATATTATGGGTCAGGATGTATGTTTTATACCTGATTTAACTTCAAATTAGATAGAAAAAGCAAAGAACTTCAACTCCATATTGTTGAGCGCTTTATGTAAATATATAATGTAATATTAATGTAACTATATGAATATCTAGATATTTTGTCAAAGCATCTAAAAAACATAGCTTGTAAAGTATAAGATTTTCCTACTACTGTTTATTTTTTATCAGACTTTAAAGAGTGGTGTAAATTAAAAGTAATTTGGATTTAAACTTGAGTGAGAGTCTAGCAACATTAGTAGAGATTTATGTTGGTTACAATATGTGCCTAGGGCCCCATTCGGTCTTGGACCGGCTCTGTATCAAAGCACGCTCACTTACCAGCTGCAGTGAGCAGATCGCCAGCAGCGTGCATCTGCCGTCACACTTCCCCATTTTGGAGGGCTCGGGTCGCGGCTTGGAGCCGCGGAGGCTCCGGGGAAACGACGAGTCCCCGGTCAGATCCAGACTGCCTTCCCGTCTCAGCTCACACCATTCCCGGGATGAACAGACCCGCACAAGGCCGCCGCCGCCGCCACCACCGCAGCCGCTTCCCCACTCACAGTGGCTGATCCATCTCTAAGCCTCCGCTTTTTGTCTACACGATTCCAAGTCGCGGGAATGTTTTCAGCGGGAGGAAAAAGAGAGAGGTGATGAGAAGGAGGGGAGGTGCTGGGGGTGGTGGTGGGGGGGGAGAGAGTCCGCTTCACACCGGCCTGCTGCTGCTGCGAGGTCCGACCGACTCCGAATCACCTCGGCCACACCTTCCGGAGAGAGAGAGGGGGGGGGAGACACACACAAAGGCACAAAGAGAGACGGAAAGCTGTCACAATCTGCCCCGGGCTGCAGACTGAAATGAACATCATATGATACCGGATCACACGGAGGGGGGAGGCAGCGGGGAGGAGGGGACCGACCCCCGCATTAACACTACGGCGAACGGTCGGCTCCTCCGCCGCGGACACAAAGCAGCCCGCCCGCCCGGACTCCTCCTTCCACGGCGGGTTTCCATCCCAATCCTCCCCCCCCCCCCGTCCTCCCCCCCGCAGCCCCGGGATCCCACTCTGCTAGGAGAAGCTAAAAAAAAAAAAAAATAGAGAGAGAGTCAAGTTAACCAGGAGGTCTACTCACCAGCACCGGCTCTGGCCTCCAACGTCTCCGTCTCGCAGCGTCTCTTGTCAACAATCGGTGCCGGGGCGAGCGCAGGAGGAGCCGAGGGGGGTGGGGTGGGGTGGGGGGGGGGCGGCAAGAGGGGGTGGAGCCCCACCCCCCCCCCCCCGCCCCCGCCCCGGGGGGGGGGGGGGGGGGGGCCCCGGGCCCAACACCTCAATGAATGCGCGGGAAAATGGCCTTTTTTTGGATTTTTCCCCGTTACAAAGCCGTAATCTCC
>CAEGAF010117305.1:0-40004 GCA_903067075.1 Micropoecilia bifurca
GTAGATACATAGACATGTCTATGGGTAGATCGGTCAGTCAAACTTTATTAACAAACCAGTTTTTTGACAACTTTTTTTACAACATCCCAGCATGCACTGCGGGCTTCTTCTGAGGGGAAAATGAAGTCGGCAGCTGCTTACCGTAGGTGCTAGACCTGTTGTGGCTCAATATTGGTCCACATATAAGGCGCACCGGGTTATAAGGCGCACTGTCGGCTTTTGAGAAAATTTAAGGTTTTTAGGTGCACCTTATAGTGCGGAAAATACGGTATCTATTTTTTACTTAGCTTGGACAAAAAAATTAAACAATTGCACATAAGTTATGAATGATTCACCTGCTTGTGTGTAACCAAATGTCTCAAGGTTGATGTTGATGTTGATCTGAAGGATGAATCTGTGCTCGGCAGCAGAAGCACCTCTTCAGCCAAAGTTTTGAAATCAGGGAACATTTCCTCAAGTGAAGTGATCAGACGTCAACAAACACTCTTTGAAGCGTTTCCTGATCCCACAAAACCCTCACTTCAGCAGAGGAAAACCCACAGCAAGGGTTCAGCTCCACCAGATGCGCTCCAAAGCCTCCTGTTCAGAACTCTTCAACGCGCTGTCGGCTCCCGGGTAGTAAGAAGGTGGAAATTTATTTATTTTTTAAATTGATTGACTGACTTGGTTGTGCTCTGTGTATAAAGTTGAAAATGTCTGCATCCAAGTGCTCAAGAGTATGAACTGCAATCTATTAAAATGATGGATGACCTTCAGATTTTCCGTGACCATTTAAAGAAACGGTCAAAGACAGAAAATATTTGGTTAACATGAAATCTTCTCTATACATAAAAAATACTTATTTTCTGGTAGCAGGAACAATTATGTAGATTAAAGCATCCTGTTCTGTGCTTCAGTTTGATTTAATTTGTTATAAATTTAGAGTTGATAGTTTCAAGATCTGCTGTTCATTGCACAATACGTCCTTGACTGCAACTACAATACACAAAACAAAGCTTCAGCTCACTAGAATCCTGTTCTTTTCCTCTAAGATGTTTGGATATGGGTTTCCAAAAGTCAGTGAGAGAATAAAACAGCAACTCTACCAAATATTTCTAATATCACCCTTTTTCTAATACCAATGTCACTTTTATTTTGCTTGCTAAAATAACCATTTACGATATCACACGTTTATCTATAAAATTATCATCCAAGCAGTGATATGTGCCTGACTCCGATATTGCATGGCTGGACTTTTAACCAAGTCGTCCTTCACAGCACACAGCGATCCTCCAGGGCTGATCCAGGCTGTACCGTGTTTGCAATGCGAAACGACAGAGCTCATTAAAAATAATCAGAGCTACTGCAGCAGCACTCGGCCATCCTTTGGGGCTGCTCTGACACACCAGGGGGTTGGGAGAAGGTCATGGGGGTCAGGATCTTCCATCAGCTTCACTCCTCTTTCATGTCAGTCTGGGAAGAATTGGACACAAGTCGAAGATGGTGGAATTATCTTAGCAATTTGCACTTTCTTAAAGAAAATTATGTTTGTGTTCCTGAAACACAGAATAAATCACAGTATTGTGCTCAGATTTGGTATATATCCTGGGAATCCGAACCGTCTTTGCTCTTGAATAGGATTTCCTTCACACAGACACAAGCTTTCACATATGGCAGGGAAGAGATCGGCTCAGTAGCACAGCAGCCGTGACATCACAGTCACAGACCTGCTATCATCTCCACACAGTCTGTCAAAACAAAAGGCCGGCTTTGTGTGCCGGCTTTCTGTCATGTGGATGCTCACAGATCTAAAATTATATCTGCGGCCATTTTTAGGACACCTGGCATCATCCACATATTACATAACCAATAACTAGTTTCAACGGAACATTTGAAATTGTCAGTATTATGTCTGCTGAATTGCTTCATTGTGCTTGTTGTTATTCAGCAAGACCCTGAAGGTAGAGAAGGCAGACATGTGAGACAAAGTCCGAATAAAGCCTTCTTCCTCATCTTTGTCCTGGGGCCACGACACACAGGCTGTGGCTCAGGTGTTTGTATGCCAGGCGTCCAAAAAAATAAAACGCCTTCAGCCATCCTCACTCTGCGGCCGCATTACATGCAGGAGCGCACGTGCACCAGCAACCAAACGAGTCCTAATCCACACATGCATGCTGGCGTCAAGCCTAAAAATAGCGCCATGCTCCCACAGGTTCATCTCGTCTCATTTCTTTACATGGAAAAACCACCGTATCCAAGACAACCACAGAGGATCTCGTCATCTCCTCCCCACCCTCCCTTTCCCCGGCGCTTTGCCATGGTAACAAGGGAAAATGCGTAAAATAATAATAAGTTGTGAGCTAGTTCTAATAATATGGTGCTCCTTTCAATCTGAATATTTGTGAAATAGTTTGTAGGTATAGGTCCGAGGTCAACATTTCAGACCAATTATTTGTTCGTGTTGCTCAATAAGAACATTTTAAAATGATTAAATATTTAACATGCAAATCCAAAAGCAATTAGAATTTAAAAAACACAAAAAAATACTTTTCATTGAACTCCATGGTACTGCAAAAATATTCACACCCCACCAATTGTCCAATTACAGTCACAAACTTTAAAGGGGCGATATCATATAAAAAATTTTTTGCGTAACATTACATTACATTATAATGATACTCCTTTAGAAATATACATGAATTGTTGATTTAATTCTTTCTCTTGCCTGCATCCTTTCCCTTTTACTCCTCCACTCACTCCTGCAGATTAGCCACCAGTAATTAGCAAACACCTGGTCGAACTGCTCATCTACTTAGCTCACTAAAGAGTTACTTCTCAGTGAAATACTGTTTAAGAGTTAATAGAGGAGCCATGTTGTGAGGCAGAGCTCAAAAAAGAGCAGGAGTTTCTTAAAGAAACAGATGCTCAACTTCAAATTACAAATTATTTTCTTTTAAGTCATGTTTGATATACATAGCATGTTAATAACAACTGACGTTAACATAGTTACTTGATTGTGGAATGACATGACACAATGTGGCTGGAAAACAAATAATACTATCCCCTTAGTGGATTTTCTATGGATCTTCACAATGTGGTTCATAATTGGGAAGTGGGAAGAAATGTGGGTTTTTTTTGTTATTTTTGTTTTTCTTTACAAACGAAAATCATATGATTTACTTCCAATCTGATGATGAGGATTTTTTACAGAGTCATCATAATCCATTTTTTATGGTTTCAGATATGTGTGTATTTTTATTTACATTTTATTTTGGATATTTAATATATCTTTTAGGTCCAGTGTTAAATGCTCTTTATAAAATTCAAGTGAGAGGAAGAACTTGCCTTACTAAGCCAGATTTGTTAGGTGACAGAACCAGACACACACTGTGGAAACCTTTTTACAAAAGTTAAATTCAACTAAAGCTGAAGGTTTAAGCTGTCTATTAAGGTTAAAAAAATGTTATATATATATATATATATATATATATATATATATATATATATATAGGTATATGAGTGTGTGTGTGTTAGGAAACTTTATATTATCTCCTCACAATTAATACTAAACTGACAAAGAAAATAAAGGTTTCCTTCTTTGTGTCTTTTGTTTCTCCTTTGTCTGCGTTCTGACCCTGTGATGGCCAGACAGTCGTTCCTGGATGCAACCTTTCTCTCCCCAAAGATGTCTGCGACCCCAAACTGGACGCAGCACATGGAGAGAATAAATAATTGAAAGGATGATTGCTCCACAGTTCAGTGATTTCAAAATAAAAGCTGCTTTACCCATGCTAATGAAGGCACACAGTGTCCTGCTGCTCTGTGGCAGCCGTCAACAGAATGGAAAGGGAGTAGCTGGTGAATTTTAACTAAGCTAACCTTACTGTGGCTTGAAAATATAACTGAAAATGATGACCTGCTGGCTAAGCTTTCGGATGCATGAGGAACAAACTAAAACAATTTTTATTAACTTAAAAACTGTGTAACAATAGCTTAACACAATCATTAAATACATGTTACATAAAATTTTGTCCTTACTCTGTAGTATGTTATTCTTAACTTTAATTTTATTCTTCACAAAATGTAAACAGAAATGGAGTAGCATCATATTTTATTGGTTGAAGGACTTCACTGTTGCCTTTGGCAAATATTTCCTGTTAGTCCTGGACAGGAGCATTTGTTTAGGTTGTATTTACCCAGAATGCCCTGTGCTGTAGTCCTCTTCCTGTTTTTCTAAGGGGTGCCTATATAGAGAATTGCAATTCCTATTTTTAGGAATTTTGAAATAAAATCAAAAAGTTCAACACTCTGCTTAATTTTTTGTAAAATTCTATTTTGAAAAATATTTTTTGATTTAAGCAAGCCATACTGCTAAGTTAACTTGACACTGGTAAATTATCCACAAACTTATTTATAGCCAAGTATATGTTTGATACAGTATGCAACCTTATAGAATAGTTTTAAGTAAATGTAGTATTCATTTACAGTGACTTCTCATCAGTTACATAATTTAAACAAAATTTCTTGACTGCTTGAATAGAAAAATTAGTTTCTGAATCCAAAATCATTTCTGAATTAAAAGTTGTTCCTGAATCAACTCAAATCACTAAACACTGAAATATTTGCATCTCTAAATCTAATACCATCCATCAGCCATGGTAGAACATGAGAACATCACAACAGGAATGTTTATATGAAGTTGATGGAAGCAAAATACAGATAGACGCTAAAAAATGACATCAGACTGGACTAGTTTCTGCTTTAAGCTGGGAAACCAACATAAGCAGGCAGTCAGAGCTACAATAGAAGAAAACATTTATTTATATTAGAATGGACACAATCAACATCCTCCTTTTAAGAATCTGTGGCGAGACTTGAAAGCTGCTGTTCACAGATGCTCTTCATGTTACCTGGCTGAATTTCAGCTGTTTTGCTAAGAACCAGTAATAGGATCTTAAAAGCTTGGAGAAGAAAACCTCAACATAATTGTGGGAAACAAGCATCAACAAAGCATGGACGTCGCTGGGTCTGTTTTAGGTGGACATCAGTCTCTTGAAAGGTTTCCTAATACAGGCATCATGACGACAAATAAAAATAATAAAACTGATCGTGTTACTGACTGACTGAACTTCTGCTTCTGTTTCATTTAGACTTAGTTCAACAACGGTACAAATGTGGTATGTCCAAAAAAAGGTGGTTGACGTAAATGGAGACTACTGTATTCTGACTTTCATATAATGACTGACTTTCATATAATGCAGCAAAATTATTTATAAGTTTTGGATCTACAATAACTAACATCCTTTTACTCCAAAAACATAGGCGTATCATGAACAATCATAGGCGTAACAATCATGAAAATATGTTGGGGAAAAAGTTCAATATTTCTACAATATTCTTTTATTAAAGAAGTACATTCTAAGCAGCAGGTTGCAGTGCGTAGCGCTTTGTGGGCAGTGATGCTGACTACTTGACAATACTTGGTTCTGCTGGTCTTTCAGTCTTCCAGATAAAAAAAAGAACCCCAAACATTTTTATAATCTCTCCATTGTTGCCATTTTTTCCCTCTTTCATCCCAACTGACTGATCCTAAGAAAATAAACACTATCATAAACTGGTTAAAGAAATAACAGAGCAAATTATGCGAAACGGAGCTTTCCGTAAAAGCAATATTCATTAAAGTCTCTACATTTGTGACTTTATATTCATCCATCCATCCATTTTCTTTACACCCTTGTCCCTTAGTGAGGTGCTGATGCCAATCTCCAGTTAATGTTCCAGGTGAGAGGCGAGGTTCACCCTGGACAGGTTGCCAGTCTGTCGCAGGGCAACACAGATACACACAGGACAAACAACCAGACACACAGACACAATTAACCTGACAGTCATGTTTTTTTTGGACTGTGGGAGGAAACCGAAGTACCTGGAGAAAACCCACGCATTCACAGGGAGAACATGCAAAATCCATGCAGAAATACCAGGGCCGGGAATTAAACCCAGAGTCTTCTTGCTGTAAGGCAACAGCTCTACCAACTGCGCCACTGTACAGCCCCTACTTTATATTCAGTATGTGACTTATATTTATCTTAACATGCCTCATTACCATCTGATTGCTGCATGCTAAACCAAAATGCAGAAGTAAAATGAAATGTGAACAGTGACTCGTAAATCCTTTAATGCTGCATTCACTAGCAATCAGACATTTGATGTTTATTCCTTTGAAAATCATGTGTTTACATTCAACAATGGGATTACGTTTGTTAATTTCTTTATCAAGTCACTCTTCAGCGCCACCAGGCAGCAGCTTGGGGAGGAGAAAAGCTGCTGTATTCCAAGGATTGAGCCAGTCAATTTAAGGATGCTTACTGGTCCCCCAAACAAACGATAAAATCCCAGACATTATCATCAATTAATAAAATCCTCCCGGACCGAACTTGAATTGGACGCTATGCTGCTAGCACTCAGCAACAGCTCATAGGCGGAAGTGACAGCGCTGTGCAACGCAAGTAATGACCTGACCGGAACACAGTGCGCTAAATAATAAAACATAATTTCTTCGGGGTAGATCAATTTTCCTAGTTTTGCATTATCTAAAGCTTTTTTAGGTAGACTCAACGTGTATGAAAAGTTTTTCGAAAATAAACAAACAGGTGGGTGCGTAGTTGTATGGGGGCCCTAGGCTTTATAGCCCCCGTCCCTATCTTGGCTCTGGCCCTTGCTCTTACTAACATTTCCCATGAAAAAGAACATGACCTTGAACTAAAACGTTACTCTAAGAAACACACAGCAGATCTAAACTCTCCTTGATGCTGTAATGACTCACTCATTGAAATGAAGTACCGACATGGTGAGGCACCTGCAGCACTTCAATAAAACTACCTGATCTGAACAATAACTACTTGTGCTAAATAAAAATCTACTCATTTGCTGCATACGGTCTGCTCTTTAAATCTTTCTGAATGTGTGACTTTGTCACTGCCATTTTCATATGAAATTATTCAATTTAATGCTCTGGTGAAAAGGAAAGATGTGAAGTAGATCTTTTTTCTTTTTCCTTTTATTTTGACTGAAATTTGACTGATATTTTCGAAGACTAGAGGAAGCAGAGCTCTTAAATTTTTAAGGAACTGCCGGGACCTGAAATGTTTCTGTCCAGGTACATCCAGGCGTGATGATCTTAACTCCAACCCCCAGAGCTGTCAAAGGCTCCGAAATATACAGTAAATCCCTGGATTACTAAAGGGAACAAGCTGATAGGGTGAAGAGGTTTCTTTCATCTCAGTGAACAGCTCTGAAACGAGGCCTATGTGACTAAGATTCAACATTAAAAAATGAAGGGGTTTTTATTTGATTTTACATTCTGGAGAGATTCTTTTAGAGCTATAATTTTGCAGAACTCATTCAATATCATAATATTCTTTAATAATACATTTGTGTCTGTTACACATATAGAATCACACAATTCACAAAAACCAGGTCGAGATTAAAACATTGTGTGCATATGTTTCTAATAAAAATATCTTGGAAAATAGGTTTTATGTAGCAGGACCATAGAATGCTCAAAATTTTTTTTCAATCTAACTTGGGAGTGAAAAAAGCAAACTATCTACTATTCAATAATAAACACAGTTACAGATTAGAGGCATTGTTAATTTGTTCCAAGGGCTGAAATGAGTGGAGTTAACGGACTGCTTGTAATCTATGCGCTGAACGGTGAGTAACAGCAGGGGGTCAACGACTTATTTCTCTCAGGAAATGAAAATCAAACTTTTATGTGAGTTTTTTCTGAAGTCTATAGAAGATATTCTGTCTCTAGAATAAATAAAACAAACACACAAAAAGAAGAAGCTGCTCATGTCAGGGTCTTTTTTGTGGCCATTGTGACGCCACGCTGAACAATGTCTGTGGAATTCTGAATCAATTTTACCTCAGATAACATCCAGCCTGTTAAAGCTCAGACGGATCTGTGTTCTAAAAGGACAATTATCCCAAACACACATCAAAAGTTATTTTGTGATGGAGAAAACAGAATGATATTAGCAGTAGAAAGGAACTGAAAATGTGTGCATTATGCTTGAAAGGAAAACAATTTAAGGTCTGATTTGTCAGATGCATCATCATACCTGCAAAAGTGTGTGGTATCTTAGCAACCTGTTAAGGGACAATTTATGCAGTGATGGGTAGAGTATCTTAAAAATTACATTCATGCAAGAGTAGCACTTTATATTATATTTTCACTCAAGTAAAAGTATCTGTCCAAGAAATTACTCAAGTAAGTGTAAAAGAACATTTATGTGGTAAAAAGTTTACTTATGAACTGAATAACTGGAATACTTTTAGGAAATAAATAAAAATAATTATAGATCATGTCAATAATAATAATATATTAAAATAATGTAATAAGATAAACAAAATTTGTCAGATGACATTATGTGTGAGTTCTGATATTTTAGGAACTAAACTGTAAAAAATATATAAATAAAATTACGAAATAAAATTAGACAGAATTTTTGGTTCCAAATCTTTTTTGTGTTCCAACATAAAACTTATTAAACCAATGTTTACACTAGGTAATGTATACAGCTGTGGAACTAAATAACAGACCACTGCACTGAACCACGTTATTATTCCACCGAATATTAATTTGTGAATGAGTTTAAATAGTAGTATTGTTGTTTCTAAATGAATATTAACTTGTTTTCTCTGCATTACTTGAGGTCTGAAAGCACTGCATCTATTCTCAGTTTTTGCATATGAATACTAATTTTTTAAACAGGTTTGTTAATGAAGAATCTCACAGTGGGAAAAAGAGACAGAAATTTTACCCAAATAAGAGTAGCGATAATTCATAATATTTCAGAATTAGAAATATCAAAAATGCATAATCCAAATATTACTGGTGATGTATCTATGTATTTGAGCCGGAATGTATATTTTTGATCATATGTGTACCAGAGAATATCCCCAATAAATTCAAACTTGTCTACTTGATTTTATTTTTTAAACTCTTTATTTTTGATAATGCTTGAAAACGCCCAAAGTAGCATATTAATGCCCATCCATGACTGTGATGACTTCTCAGTCTATCTTTTAAACATATAAAATTCTGATGGCTTGTTTTGTTTTGTTAGATTAACTACAAATTAATTTGTATATGCTCATATCCATGTTTAATTCGGATCATTACAATAGAAATAAACATGCATATTTTCACGTATCGCTTTTCTACATATATCATAGTACATTACAGCAGCACGTGCCCTTCTGTTGCTCCGCGCGCTCGACACCTCCGCAACCTTCTCAGAATGTGTGGGCATGCGCAATGGCTTCGAACAGGTGCATGACGTCCATCCATTCTTTGTCAACATGGAAATGAAACACAGTCTGCGTTCATTCCGCCGACTGTTGCGCAGGTGCAAACACACAGGGAGGCCAACTCGATTAGCATAATATCAGAAATAGTGTCTTCCGACTGGGAAAAAATAAGGCGCACGAGCCTGTCGCGTGCGGAACGTTCTTAACCTCGAGGTGCCGTCCTGAGATTGGACAGTAAATGATTCTGATGGGTGGTAATGGGATTTCTCTACGCGGACCCTCAAAGAGTCAACAAATGACGTCAATAGCTGAATTAGCAAACAACAAAGTGTATGTACCACATGCTGAGCAACAAAGAGGAACCACTTAGCTTGTGAACCCGTATGAGAGCTACCCACTTATACAAACTAAGCACGACGTTCAGCCATGGCAGAAGAGCGACGTGCTGATGCGCTCACCTGCCTGCCCCCCGGGCACCTGTATCCGGACTCTTCCCGCTTTTGAGATGCAGCAGGACGGTCAGAGCGTTCACCGGTGGTCGTCTGTCAGTTGCTGAGGCGCAGCGGAGCTTGTGTGCGGTCACCTCAGCAGCAGCCCCCCCCCTCACAACACACACACACACACACACACACACACATACACAGCTATCTTTACCTTGCCTACAACGGCGCGCGTGCCCTTACTAAAGGCTCCATTGACCAAAGGGGCCGCCTCTACGCACCGGTACGTTTTCCAAAGGGAAGCCCGAGAAGCCTCGGTGATGTCAAAACGCGTGTTTAGCGCTACTAGACCTGAGCGAACTTAAAGGTCTGTCGGCTGGCGTCGACGAGAACCCATACAGGAGCCGCAAACCGAAGACACGGACTTGCAAATGCTTTGCAAATGTGCGCGGCAAAGGATTATGGTGACATCTAGTGGTAGAAATTGTAACTACACTTATAAATCCACCTTGGGTCAGCCTTTTTTTTAATTCCACTTAGATCTTTATTGTGAAGAGACTTTTATAGATACAAATTATTTACAATTTTAGAGAATCAACAGATACATACATTTACTGTCTAAAAACAAACAAACAGAAAAAGGGAGACGTTGATTCGCATGCACATTAGACAATTTATTATTGACACTGTGTCCAGTGGCCAGTACAGGTGCTTTCTTGAGAAATGTTTTGATTGGTGGGTTGGGGGAACTGGGTAGCTGGTTAGATTTAGTCTGGGCACATTCACCATGCGCCAGCATAGTCGGAGCTGCAAGACAAAAAATGGCAAACCCTGTAAAAATACCTAGTATATATAAAATCACACCCTTCCCTTTATATTGTGTTTTACTGATTGATTTTAATAACTGATGATTCCCACTACACAGCATAAGACTGTCCTTGTACATATTGCATTTCTACCTGGACAGATTAAACTGACTTTAGGCATGAAAATTGTAATTATTTCTAAACATCAGTGTCTGCTCTTTGGGTGAATCCCCCATGTTTTCTCACCGTGGCTCGCCATCTTGGTCAGAATTTGCACCCAGCAGCATCCAGGCTACTGCCTCCTCAGGGGAAGATCTCTTTCCATACCTCGAGAGAAAGAAAAGAAAAATCAAACACTTGCTTGTAATGACTGCAATCAAACATCAGTGGGAAAGTCTCCAATGTCCTCCTTCTCTTTGCTTTACAAAGCCTGAAGGCATGACCCCCATCAACACTGTTATGAATTTCAACCTTGGGGAATACGTTTTTTTTTTCCCTTCCCTCCAACTTTGCTCATCAAGCTGTGAACAAAGATGGGTAAACTGCACACACTCCCATGACACCTTTGTGCATGCCCAAGCAATCTCGTGCAGTCCAATCACATATGAGATGTGCAATTATCTGAAAAGGAGATAAGGGTTTTCAAGTTCACCGGCTGGCAGGTGGACTGGTCTTCTCTGACTGAGTGCTGGAGAGCAAATTGTGCGTCTGCCTGGGGCGTGAGGTGGCTGCACTGGCAGATCCAGGCAGTTTAATTACAGAGGAAAAGAGGCTAATGCTAAGACTATACACAGCTTCCATCACAGGACAATTACACAACCAGGAAGCTAAATAAATGCTCTGGTTTTATTCAGTCTTTTCACCCAGCATGAAGCAGTGTTGAGGCATTGAAGGCGTCCAGCTTGGCCAGCATCAGTATTTCACGCCTCACAATTTAGATGCATGGCATGACTTTAGAAATACTAACCCATCAGTTAGTTTCAGTTGTTTCTGAAACTAAGTCCAACTCTTAGTGGAGGTTTTTAAACAAGATGAGGCAAAGCAATCTTAGGACATGAGGTCATTCATTCCCCAAGAGGAAGTTGAGATTGTGTTATGGGTAATATGGCTCTTTGTCCAGAGAAGCATAGCCTGGGGCCAACACGAGGCAATAAAATAGTTATTTTCCAGTTCCTAAACAAGTTTTCTATTGCTTATTTGGACATGTGGTCAAAGCAAGTGAAGTTGATTATTTGGATATGATTTTAGTTATGGCTAAGGGCCAGGGAGTCTCGGCTACTTTGATCATGAACTTACATATTTAAACTGGTCAGACATTTGATGGATTATTCTGCTGTTTAAAACACAACCTCTGAAACGGCATTCTGTTTGTCAAAAACATTTTATTTTTGCATTAGGCTGACATTAAAACCATATATGCTGACTGATCAGACAAGTTTATCTCAAAATACGACAGCTTGAAAATATAGTGGTTCATTGAAAAAGTTCAAATTTTTTTCTGTAAGATAATAAAGGTGGCTGTAAATAATTTGTTTGTTTGTTTATTTCAGAAGAGGCTCTGTAGTGTTGGAGGTGGTGACGTTGGGTGGGCTTTATAGGGACTGGAGAAGGTTCTCAATGTAAAATAAATCTTATCTGTACTTTTTTGAAAGAATAAATCATCTAACTGGTGTTAAAATTATTTTTTGCTTTTCTTCATTTTAATGAAACAAAACCATAAAAAATAATGACAAAAAAACCTTTTGAACAAAGCCTCCACCCGGATCTTCTGGACTGACCTTTGTCTGGTGATGAGGTTGATGTAATGCCTGACAGCTGTGTGGTACTTGGCCCACTCCTCCGGCGAGGCGTTGCTGTCGGGTTTCTCCGGTTTGGGAGGGTAGGCGTCCGCGAAGCCGCTCCAACACACCAGCAGGCAGACGACCAGAGCCGCGAACATCACCCACGATCTCAGCATTTTGGCCATCTGAGAAGTGAGGCTTGGATTAAGGCTTCCAGGGTCAACTTTCTTTCCTTTTTTTACGTCATCATCAACCAAAAAAATAAATAAATGAAAAGTTGAAATACGAGTTTTGCTTTCAAATTGAATCCAGCATGTAGTTAATATGACAGTAAGTTGGGTACAACACGCAAAAAGAACACTTTCCGCAAATAAATCATCAGTGAACAGAGTGGAAACTTACAGTTGGACTTGTCCTGTGGTTCGGTCTCCTCGGTGCTCCTGTCCTGTCCTGCTCTCCTCTTCGGTCCGTGGCGTTATATAGCGTGTGGACCGGTACCTGGTGCGCTGTGGGGGCTTAACCACACCCCTCCGCTGGAGGAGCGGCGCGTAAAACGCCTCGTTTATCTGCGCAAAACTTATCAGCTCACGCTCAAACTCGAACGTCAGCGAATGCATCACTTTATTTATGATTAAAACGCAATACCGAGAAACCACGGTTTTAATTGAAGGCTTAATTTGTGTGTAATGAATATTGAATTGAAATGTGGCGAAGTGTGAAGCTGTTTTAAAAAAAACGTGACAAATTAATTTTGCTCCTGTATTTTCATATTTTTTTATTCAATTGTGGAGGAAAGAAGTTGAAATATTACAGATGGAACATGGATAGGTCTTTCAGCACCATGGACAGCGCAAGAACAGCTTATTAAAATCAATACACCTCCTGTTGGAAGCTGAATTCTCAGAGCAGATGACCTCACAGCAATAAGCTTCGTGCTCATCTACAGTAATGCTTCTTACTCAGCAGAGTTATGGAATATGAGAAACAAGATGCACACATCATTTTTTTATACTGGATTAGTGTGACTGCAACTTCTGACTAGATGGAATCGAACCTGTGTTGTTTTTACGTGACACGCGCCAGATATGACTTTTTTGTTTTGTGATTAAGCGCCATGTAATGTAACTGAATAGGAAGCAAAACGGTCCTCACACATGCACACGCATAGTCGTGTTTTCATGACTTGTGGGAACTTTACATTGACCTCCATTCATTTTCTCTCCTTAACCCTAAACTTAACCGTCACGTCATAACCCCTAACCCAAAAGTACCATTTCCTCTCATGAGGACCAATAAAATGCCCCCATAAGGAGCAGTAGTCCCCAGAACCACACATTGTAGACAGACATGACATAGGTCCCTACAAAGACATAGAAATCTGGTTCACACACCCCCACACACACTCACCTGACAGAGCCCGCTCTGGAAAAGACCCACTAACTTTTTATTACGTAATTCCTCAGAACTAATGGATTTTTTTTCAACCTCAGTTTTGTGCTTTTTACAAAAACAGATGGATTTTATAAAGACCGATTCAATAAATTTAAAGTCCATTTATTTCAGGAGCTTTATCATTAAGTTAGACACTTTATTTAAATTAATTTCACACAGTTGGATGTCTGAAAGTCTTTATTTCTGTTAGTTGTGATGATTTTTCACTTGTGGCTAAAAGACACATGACTTTTTATATTTTAAATTAAAATATTACATCAGACAAATATGTATAAAAAACACATTTTAGAATACAGAAATGTGGGTCTAATAAAACTGCTTAATACCTGGTTATTTTTAAAAGGTACTTTTAATCTGACAAATGAGCCTCAGTGACTATAACTGTATGTACTGTAGAGTTAAAAAAAAACAATAAATCGCTCTTTAATGCTAATGGATCATGGATTCTAAGAGAAAAGTTGTGATTAGTTTGTTATATAGAGTAATTCTGTCCACAGAATTACTGTGGTCTAGATATGTTTCTTTTTATGTGTCTTTTTAAGCGTATGTCAATTTAAACAGGCCCAAAAATAAAAACATATTTTTATTGATTATTATTGACAGAGAAAATGGTTTAAAAATATCCCATAGAACATCACTTCTTACGGTGAAATGATGCCGATCAGGTTTGACCAATCTAAGCTTTTATTTATTTATTTAATACAAATGTTGAAATGCAGCTGAAATTCTTTTAGTTTGAGACAGAATCCAGAACCATAAATCAGATGATGCCAGTTATAGCGTTAACAGGTGAAGACGGATGGAACCTGGTTCTGAACTGACTGAATGGACCCGGTGCCCCCCCCACCCCCCAAGGTCATGCTGCCCGAGGCAGTGAGCCACACTGCCTTTGTCAGCAACAACAGCTACATGCTGGCAGGATATTCATATATTCAAAGGTAAAAAATTAAAGGCTCACTGCAACATGCCAAGAACAGCTGAGAGAACAGATGACCATATAAACATGGTTTGTTTTTATATCTGAAGTCATAAAAAATAAACAACCAAATAATACGCTTTCAGCCACTGACACCATTTGTATAAATTTTTTTTGTTGAATTAATCCGTTGAAGAGCAGCGAGGAATGTTTTTGATTGAAGGTTTGAACAAATGACAATTAATTAGTGGGAAATGAATCTCCTCCAGGAATGATGAGTTTGTTCATTTTCTGGTGCAGCTTTGCTCTCATCACCGCAGCATGTATTATTCAGCTGGTGATGAAGCATCTGAAAGGCCGGAGAGGCTACACACTGATCAATAATACTACTCTATTTGACACACACATAGGTGTAGAGTTTTATGGAAATACATTTAAGATGCTTTTATTGACAAACAACAGAACCAAATGATTGACTGTGATGATGAAGCCTAAGTAACAGAATGCTTTACCAATCTGCATCACATAATGTACTGAATGTGACTGTATTGTACAGTAAATATGACTTAATTGGACTGAATCTTATTTTACAACAGACTTGATTTGATTTGAATCTGGCCAGAACAAGATTCTGTATAAGTGGGTAAGCATTGGAGTGCTTTGTCTTCTGAAGTGTTTTGAGATGACAGGCCTGGTGAGTCCTAAACCAAATTAAAGCAAACATCACTATTACTTCATGTAGCGTTTTTCAAATCCAGGTTACTATAAACACATTTTAGAGGAGGAAGTTAAGGAGGAAAATAACTCAATATTTTCATATTGTTCTCATAAGGATTCTGAGGAAGAGACTCTGCACACAAAAAGCCCTTCAGGTATGGGATTGGGTTAACCATTTTCATTGGTAAAAGATGAACTGTGGTAAAAGATGCAAAGTTCATCTTTTACCAATGAACTGTGCAAGATGTTTTCTTTGTGGAGGTTGACAGGTTTCATGATGTTTGACAAGATGGATGGTTTTAGAGTAGTGGAATCATTTTGGGGCCTCCTCTGTCATCCAGGTCACTGGTGGTCCCTCTTGAGTGACCTTTCTGCGTTTCCCGACATCTTCCTTGCATACAGCCAACAGCCCGATGGCCAGCTTGGCCACAGCTGAAATAATGAGGGCAATTAACTCGCCCTTGCGCTACACAGTTGCTAGATCAGCCTCTAATGTCAACTGGAGCTGCTGGGAGGTGATTTTTGGGTGGACAGGGAGGGTCAGACACAGCCTTGTCAGTAGTTTTAACAGCCTGGGGCAACTGTCTGGTTAAAGAAGACACCTGCTCAGTCAGCTCTTTGATTGCAGCGCGATTAGCTCGCAACTCAGTGTCATCTTAATCTTGCTTTGAATTAGTATTTTGAAGTTGGGCTGCACCTACAGTCACAGGTAGAGTCTTCAATGCTAACCCAAGACGTCTCAGTCTCTCTGCCTCTTCACTTGTAGACTTTGTGATCTGTTCTAACAGGAAATCATCACTAACCTGCAAGTTCCAAAGGAAAGGTTTAAGGTCACGCCTGGCATAATTGTTTATTTCATTCGATCCTTGGTAAGGTGTGTGCAAAAATGTACCCTGTACCAGTTTCTTATCATAGCTAAAATCTGGCCTAGGTTGCGCTGACTCAAAAAGGACATGCTGCTTAAGTCCCATTATTCTGTACAGAAATTGCTGTACAGAATAATGGGACTTATTTCTCTTGTTGCCTTACATTACTTAAATCTTGGTAAAGCTCAGTACTATTTTTATCTCTGATATGTGAGCGTAAGGACCGCTTAAGCAAATCAATGTTTAAATCACATTTGTTAGACAACATTTCTTTGAATGTATCTGGGTTCACTATCTTGAAGATTGTGCGAATTATTTCCATGTCATCGTCAATCGAAGTCACAACTATCTGCAACTGTTCTGTACTCAATGTATAAATGTATAAAGTTTTTTCTGTATCTTGAATATGAGTGTTGACCATGGATTGATGGCAGCCATGCTGACATTTCACTGGTTGCTTTGGCTCTCTGGATGACACACTCGATGCAGGATTCCCTGAAGCCTCAGGAACCATCTCTTATTGTCTCCGCACCAACTGCTCCTGGCAACATACTTGGGATCCCGGATGAGCCCCCAATTGTTACCGGCACCAGATCTAGGGGAATCTGGGGTCAGTATCAAGTGATGCACAGGCAGATGAATCCTGTGCAACCAGATCTGTGGATCACAGAGGAAGCAAGTCTTAACAATGTTTCTCTGGCAAGAACTCGTTCATTCTGTGGATCACAGAGGAAGCAAGTCTTAACAATGTTTTTCTGGCAAGAACTCGTTCATTCTGAGCCACACATGCCCAGAGCCAGGAAGCTCATTCTCCCTGTTACACCCACAGTGACACGAGAGCGCCCTCACTGGCAAGACGATTTATGCACATGACAAATATGTCTATATATAATAAAAAAAATAGACAAACTCTGATTGAAAAGTATAATGGTGTATTTTTATTTTATTTTTTGTTTTTACTGATTCTCAACACACTACATAAGCAGCCCTTATCCAACAAGTGCAACCTCTTTGAGTGTGTGTATTGTGTGTATGTTTGTGTGTCTGCTTTTGTTTGTAATACCTTGTGGGGACTATTTTCCTGACACATACTACTTTGTGGGGACCAATTGCTCGTTGTGGGGTCCGAAGCCTGGTCCGCACAAGGGGAAACCCTGTTTTTGGGTCAGGGGTTGGAGTTAGGACTAAGGTGTGAATTGAGTTTTGGTTAGGGTTAGGTATGTGATGGTTAGGTCTGTACAGGTTTAGGCTGTAGAAATGAATGGAAGTCAATGGGAAGTCTCCACAAAGATAGCCACGTAAACGTGTGTGTGTGTGTGTGTGTGTGTGTGTGTGTGTGTGTGTGTGTGTGTGTGTGTGTGTGTGTGTGTGTGTGTGTGTGCGTGTGCATTTTGAGTACGTGTGGTGGATCATTTTTATGATGTTTTTCTAAATTTAGTATAGCCTATTAGCTAAATACTGTAACATCTGGATAATTTTAGCAGTTAGTTCATCAATTTAATGTGTGTGATAAATTTGGACAAAAGTTTCAGCTATTGGCCAGAAGTTTAAGCTGTTAAACATTTCTCGTTGTTGCCAAAAAATTTAATTTAGTTGCTATGCAGTAGTGAATGCTAGCCCCCAAAAATTCAACTGTTAGCCCAAAAGTCAGACGTTCTTTTCAAAAGGTTGAGCCTTATTTCTGGGCACTTTGTAATCCAAAAACGTTATGTTTTTCCAAAGTTTAACCATTAGACAACCAATTAATTGTTAGTTAAAAAGGTAACATTCTAGCAAAAGTTTTGATTTGATCTAAAAAGTGCAACTGTTATTCAGAAATGAAATGTGTTATCCTAAAATGTTTTGTTTATTAGTAAATGTTTCACCTAAAAGCTTTAAGCTGTTTACCTGCAAGAACTTTTACTTCCACTCATATTTTTTTCCCAAAAACATCACTATTTATTAAACTATGTAGGACCCAAAGGCTTCAATTGTTAACCAAGATTGTTAACTAACTAGTAGAAAGTTTACCTTTGAGCCAAAAAGCTTAGTTTGGCAAACATTATAGCCGTGCAGTTTTCTTTTTATTTCCTGTCAGTAAAACAGTTTTGAGTCTCAGTTAAACATTTTAACCATCAGCCACACAGTTAAAGAATATAATTTATTGTTTTCTGTAATTCTGAGTAGCTGCTTTAAATCCTTTTAGTCTGATAAACCTGCTATTTGGGTTTATTATGCATGGAAATTTTTTTGTTATGTCATGATGGTGAGGATACACATTTACATGATTTGCTATGTTTGAATGCCACCAGCCAGTCAAAGGATGCAGTTTTGTGGTAAGAATCCAAACCATGAAGCCACCAGGTCTCTCTAACAGATCGATTTTATAATAAAGACACTGAATGAGCCGAAACCTCTTGAAACCGCTGCAGGAACGACAAGTAGAAATGAAACCTCAGCGTCGGTGTTTCAGAGTTTACTGCTCAGGACATTTCAGCACGCATCATGCTGTCCTGCTAAGCTCCCAGGGGACAACATGGCAACCCCCTTTAACACGTTGTTAATAGAGCTGTAAAAAACAAAGGTTTTGCCTTTGTCTGTCCCTAAGCCCCTGTCAAAAAAACACCTTGATTCAGGCATAAATCCCCAAAGAAACGACCATTAAAGTCCAACAGGCCGGGCTGTAAAGGCTGTGAGTGAAGCTTGGTGTTACACATTAGTTATTCTCACCATTCAGAGCAATTATTGTGCAATAACTTTAACCAATATTAGGGGAGCATTAGTGATTTTATTTTTTTTCTTTTTGTCATATCATTATTAATGCATAGAGAGTAAACAAAAACAGATGAACCATCATGGATAAAGTATCTACAGCAAGCAATCTAAAAGTGGAAGTGAAGCATTTCTGTTCACCCTGTTAATCACCCACTGCTATCTGAGTTTGTCCTGAACATTTAGTTAATGCTACTAGAGTAATCGACCTATCTCCATTCCTACTACAGCCCATAAAAACTGAATGGCAAGAAACAATAACATGCACAAAACAAACTCATTAGCTCGCTCCATTGTGTGCAGGTAAACAGTGAAACCTAACAGTGTGCAGATAAAGGACAGGGCAGACAGTTTGAGTTGTCACAGTCCAATAAACCCCAGCTAATGCACTTCTGAAGAGCCAGCCGGGCTCCCAGACAGGAGCCTGTGTTTGAGTTGCAATCAAGGCCTTGATAATGAGACCAGTGGGAAGCCACTGATTTTTTAATACTCTAAAATTTTTTGTCTTCCTTTGATCTTGTTCAGTTTCAGCAACTTTTTTCTCTCCAGCAGCAGCCCTGATGCCACTCATGTCCAGGAAGTGTGTTATGCACGAAACGGACAATTTATAACTTCAGCAGAGGACAATAACGAGGGAGATCTACTTACTGTAGACAGTAAAGCCCACCTCCATTTTCATTTAGATCACACATGCTGCTTGAGTCCAAATAGGAAAATTAAGCGTGCGCACGCACACACACACACACACACACACACACACACACACACACACACACACACACACACACACACACACACACACACACAGACGCAGCCACGCACAGAAGTCCGTTCTGAAGTGGTAGCAATCTCCCTGGAGAATGTCCGACTCCTTCCTGCCATCACAGACAGAAAGGGGGAAATGATTATGCACTTTCAGTCAGCCTTATCTGCAGAAGCGGGGAGCCACTAATATGAACAGAGTGCTTTTCATGCGGCCAGGTCTGTTTGCATTGTTCTGGAGGCAGAATGGGGGCTTGATTGTGGCCCACCGTAATGTGGAGTGTTGATCTGTGAGCATGTGACTGGCTTTAAAAGAAGATATCCAGTTATACAAGAAGAACCAAACAAAAGCTTTTACAATAAGAAAAAAAAATAAAGACTGTCGGTTTTGCAACACACAGACCCTCATGTGAATCCTACAAAGTGGAGGATGGTCATAAAGGGTGGCATCACTCAGTTGTCCTATAATGGGTTTTCTATTGTTTATTTGTACATATAGTTAATGTTCAAAAGACCCTTAAATAGTTTAAGTTGGTGCTGATTATTACTCTTTGCATGTTTCTGTTCAGCGTTACTTTTGTCCCTTAAGGGATACCGTAGTTAGGGCAGTGATGACGTCATCGCCTTGCCGCAACGAACGTGGCTGATATCTGGTGGGGAAGTTGGGTTACCGAACCGCTGTGCGAACACGTGGGAAAGAGTTCCAAATTATGTGTGTTCTCCTTATAAGTGTGCGTCATTGACAAGAGACCACACACACACACACCTTCATGTAAACACACATTTGTGCTTATCCATGTTCCTTGGTTCAAAACAGTTTGGAATACAGAACAGTTAACGGATCCTGCCTCATGTCTTCATTAACATCTGCTGCACCTCATCCTAGTCTCTGGTCCTGAGCTGAATCCTGGCCTGAGTCGTGTTCTGGCCGACACTCCAGGTTGAGAGCGGTGACAAACCTGAACAGTGCCTAACAGTCCTTCAACTTTAGAGCAAACTCACTTACAGTTAATGTGAACTAAATATTCCTTGTTGTCCATCACAGTGTAATGTATAAGAAAAAGTGGTCATACAAAACTGATTACATTGAAGTTCTAGTTCAAGATTCAGAGTCAGATTTGTTATTTTTATAGAATAATCTGTACGGCACTTATTAATTTCTAAGTTACTAAGAGTGGCTAATGTCGAAAAAACTATTTTTCAGTTGTGGGGCTCTGTATGTTTCCATTAAATAAGAAATTAAATTAAAATCCCACGTGAATACGCTTGACCACGCAATAAGTCATTAAAAACCATTGAAACGACAGATATAAACAGATACATGAGATATATTCTTAATTCAGTCATGACGCTAAGGCTAATTTGTTATCAACCAATCAGGCGTTGGAGCAACAAGCCCCGCCTACTTGGGAGCGGCTACATGTAGGGCGAAACTGTAGTCGGCCATTTTACAGAAGAGTTATGGATTCAATACGTTGAAATGACACACAACTATTTATGAACTGAGAGCTCTGGAGGAGCCAGCTGCACAAAGTCACAAACAACAACGGAACAATAATAATAAAAATAATAAACAGTCATCCTCCCCATCTTCCTCGTCGTTTTTGCCAGTAGTAACTTCCGGCTGTGTGTGACGCAATAATAAGTTTCTGTTGCAGCTGTGCAAAAATAAATCTATTTTGATACGGATGAAAAACCATCTCATCATAGCAAAAACAGGGGAAAAAGTAATCTTTTTTAAATTGGTGCATTTCCATTTAGCAAATTCATTTCTGTAATTTGCGTAATTTTATGGAAAGAATCCAGTCAACATAGAACAAGTTTCTCATAAGATTTGAAGTCAGTAGCTACAGTCCTTCAAACATCGTTTCATCTTTAGTTTGTTAAGCTGTGTGCGTGAATTCAGGTGAGAGAAGACTTTTACTAGAACCAGAAACATTTCTTATTTGGCTTGGAACGAGGTGCCAATTTATTTATTTCACTTTGGTTCGCAGAAGAAATAATTATTTCCATTTTAGAAAAGCAGAGCCTGTAAAAACACCGGGATTGAGTGGCTCTTAGCAGCTCTACCTCAGAGGATGTTCCCAAATATGAGACACGTTTGGGAAGTCAGCGTGTAATTAGTAAACCGATCTCCCTCTGAAGCGCCATAATGTTCTCAGCCAGCGAGATGTCAGGCGGATGACCAGCCGGACCATAAACGAGCCGCATCTCGCCACTAATACGCGTGACGTCACAACGACGTGAGTCACCGCTGTGATGAACTGAGGGCCAACGGCAGACGGTGAGCAGACATGTCCCCAAAAAGCTGTGAAGACCTCGAGTCCCTCTGGGAGAACAACGTCGATGATCCCGCTGGACACAAACTGAACGACACTAAATAAATCAGCTCCGGCCTCCATTCACACTGATAAATGAGCTACAGGATCAGTGAGTTTTTAGTAGTGATAGAAAATGAGTTTCATCAGAGTAAAAAATAAATAAATAAAGGAAGGTTGTTTTGTTGTTTTTGGCCAGAAGTGAACACAGCTCTAGTTCTGAAATCAATCACAGTGAATCCCAGGCTTAGAGCGGAGTGTGTGTGTGTGTGTGTGTGTGTGTGTGTGTGTGTGTGTGTGTGTGTGTGTGTGTGTGTGTGTGTGTGTGTGTGCGTGTGTGCGTGTGTGCGTACACCAGACACACCTGATCTATTCTACTGGAGAAAACTGGAACATTAAGGAAAGATACCGGGCGCCGTTTACTCAGAGAAACACAAGACTTTTCCACAGATCTATTGCATTGTGGGTAAATCTAAAAAAAATGCCGTCATTTTTGCATTTGGACTGTATTTTTCCAAGGAAGGCGTCAATATGCAATATTTAGCTTTACAGCTGGCCATGTAAAACCAAGATACAAAAATAACATTTCAAGAAGGAATCTGAATCCATAACCCAACATGTTATGTTGGAATGACAACTTTTGATGAACTCTGAGCGCAAAAAGTGGGTATGCAGCGCATGCAACGCATAGGGGCGCAGCACCAGAGGGGGCGCCAAAACCCCCGCCTGGAGGGGGCGGCGCGCAGATGATGCTTTCCCATACACCTCAGCGCGCGCCTTACGCTCTTTTCACCTCGTTGTGTGGCCCCCATTTATGTTTTTTCATCCACCTAAATAATGTGTAGTTGCGCCACTGGCTGCAGCTGAACATTGTCAAAAAACAAACAAAAAACAAACAAACCAAAATAAGAAAAAGCAATTAAACAATCATCCTCTTACCACTTCCTACCATCTTTCTCGGTGTTTTTGCCAGTAGTAATTCATGGCTGTTGGTGCCACATGACAAACGTTTGCTCTATTGCAGTTTTGCAAAATGCATCTACTTCGATACAGATAAAAAAACCATGTCATCATAAATTTAAACAGAAGAAAAAGTTAAGAGTTTGGTAGATTTTCTGAACAAAGAGTTCACATTCTCACCTTCCTAAAATACCAGGCCACGTCGTTTTTTGCCAAAAGATGCTTTAGTTGAAAAAAACAAAAAAAGAGTTGGACCATAATTTTAGGAAGGTTCTAATATCATACAAAAGAAAAATCAAAATTTTTAAAAGAAATATTTAGATTTTTAAAAAATGTTCTGGCTTTTTCTAGCTTTAAAACACCTACTTGTCTCTAAATGTTTGATCCGATGTATTTTCCTCTATTACACCAGGCATATGACAAAGAGGCAGTTCTTAAACCATCCACCAGTTTACAAAACAGCCACAGGTATCAAATCTCCAAGCCCACCTTCAGCTCCGACCTGCTGGCTGGGCGTACGGCCCTTTAAAGAGCGAGATGAATAGTGTTAATAAGCAGAGGGGAGCTGTGTGCATCACTCAGCTCCAGTCTGGTCTGATGCAATAAAACACACTGCCTATCTGAGTGATTACCCTCATCCGTCTTAGTGGGACCAGAACAAATCAGCCAACCAGGAAGCAACCAGGATTTAGACACAAAGACTCAAAGAGAAAGTTCAAATATTGGCTTCAAGATGATGCTTAAGTGAATACAACAGTTTCAGAAAGAGAATTGGATTTATTTCTTTTCATTTGAGTCCTTTTCATAATTTGGAAGGATCCATAGAAAGTAGATCAAACTGAGAACAAGGCCAAGTCTCAAACTTTAAAAGAGGCTCAACCATCAGAGGAAGAACTGATTAACTCACAGGACAAACAGCATAAAACAAAACACTAACTTGACATTTATACAGTAAGAAATAAGCAGTTAAAGTAGATCTTCCTATTCCCTCCAGAGTTTGTGCCGTCATTGGTGACAGATGTGAAGTGGGTCTGGCGCTAAGCGCTGCCCGCTCCGCTCTCCAGCACCGTCTCCACCATTTTGGGAACAAACACTTCCAGGAAGTGAAAGAAGTCATAAAAAACCCCCGCCTTGTCACTTCCTGGTTCCACATTCAGCAGCAGCCTGGTGTTTTCTGTCCCGCCCACCGTCTGGGGGCAGACCTTGAACTCCAAGGGGTCCTTTAGGTCCGGCTCTTTGTCGGCGATGGACGCTGTGACCTGTGACTCCAGCTCCAGGCAGCTGCCCTCCGGCCTGCTGTCTGGACCTTTCACCAGCTCCCGTCTCACCTTCCGCCTGCCCACCCACACGGCGTGTTTCTGGACACAGACCCAGGGCGGGAAGTCGGCCTTCGCCGTTCTCACCAGTCTCTGCTTTTTGCCAGGAGGCGTCGCCGAGTCGCTGCTGCCGGACGGCAGAGGCCTCTTGGCGCCGGCGCGCTGAGGGCTGCCGTCGCTGTGAGACTCCGCGCTCTGGGTGCTGTCGTTAAGTGTGGTCTCCATCTCCTCCGGCCCGGTTGCCGTGGAAGCCTCCAGCTCACACCTTAGGACGTTCTTCAGAACCACCTCCACGGCGGAGCAGACCTTCCTGGACCACAACAGCCTGAAACCGTCTCCTGCCGAGAGCAGCTCCCCGCGGAGCCCCTCTGGGAGGACAGCGGCCCTGAAGGGGATGGTGATGACGAGCCGCTCCGGGTGGGCCGGCCGGGCGGCGCCTAGCGGGGCCAGCAGGCGGCCCAGGCCCCACGATTTGCCCTTGGTGCTCTTGTTCTGGTAGCGCGGGCTGCGGCAGAGCATGTGGGCCTCCTGGCACGCCTTCTGGAAGCTACACAGTGAGCGCTCGTTCACGTTCCCCGCCACGTTGTGGGAGACCTCGAAGGGGTCCAACAGGTTCAGGGGGCCCAGCTTAGGCCCCTCCGGTGGTGCTTTGCCGTCTTTAGCCTGCGACAGGAAGTCGGTGACTGGAAGCGCGCTGCCCTGCCTGAGGGAAATGACGCTGCTGGGGAAATCAAACTGTGTGTAGAAGGAGAAGAAGCCGGCGAGCAGAGAACCTGGGAGGAGGATATGTCAAACCTCAGAGAGCAACGAGAGGAAATGAAACCCAGATTTAATTTGAACAAGTAAAATGTCAGAGAAAAAATAAAATAAATGAGAAGAAAATACATATCATAATATTAATCAAAGAAAAAGCACCTTCCATATCAAACGTGAAGACGACGAAGCTTGTTACATCCCAACATCAACTGTCTCAGCCAAACACGTCTCACTGACAACTTCTGTCTTTTAGGTATTTTTTCCTTTGAATTATTGTTTTCAAACCTCAGACAGAATTTGTATAAAGTTTATGTGTCTACAAAATACTTTAACAACATATAAAAATAATTTATTAAAAAATCAGGAAAGTACGAAAAAATTATAATTTCAGAGCAAATCAAAACAAAATCGAGAAAAATTGAGAAACCAAGACACAAAATAAAACAAAATTTCAAGACGTAATCTGAAACCATAGTATTGATCTTATAATACTGATCTGAAACTGATACCAGCTTGGTAGCAATAGTTCTGGATAGATCTGCCAAACTCCACCACAAAATTAAAACGTCACTAAAGGAAAATGATTACTGGTTTTTAATTCTCTAACCAAAAATCTGAAAAGTGTGGCGTTCTCTTCCCATTTTCAGATGTAGTTTTTTTTTACCCAGTTTTATTAGTGGAAAAACAATCAACTGTCTCTTAACTTACTGCAAGACTTGGTGTGAAGACAAAAAAAGCAGAAAATCTTTGAAGAGAGAAATGAACCGTTTGGTTCATGAGGACTTACACAGGTCCTGGTTGTTCTGGCTGGGCTGCACTGCAATGGGCTGACTGGGGAAGGTGCAGTTCCAGCCATCGATCAAACACTCCTCCTCCTCACCTGCAAAACACGGAGATATGAACATGACCAAGGTTCCCAATACTCGGCTCACACTCAGGTTGGAGTTATTAGAGACGGCAGCTGAATGGTGTTCCAAAAAACTTTCTAAAGGAGCAAACATGTTTATGGTGAAAAACAACATCTGATCACTGATGGCTTCAACATGAAGGTGAATACAACAGATTTAACAGTTTAGAGCTGGACTTATATCCCATATTAAAATTAATTCATTAAGATCAAGAAGAAACATTAGATTCTATATTTATGTAACACTAAATGGTCTTTCTGTGTGCCGTTCTGGTGCAGAGTCAACAATTTTTTTTATTTCAGTACATTTATGCCTCTGTTTAAAATTAAGTGCTTCAAGTCAATTCAGTGCTGGTCTTCTGTATCGGATCAGATGATACTGGATCTCAGATATGTGTATCGTATCGGAAGTGAAAGAAATGTATCGTCCCCTGATTCTCCCAGCTGAGCAGCAGCTCTGTGCAGCTCCTCCAGAGACACCAGGTCTCCCTCAGCTCTGACTGACGCTCTGGGTTTAGAACATGCATTGCCTGGGCAACGAGCCTCTCTTCTGTTAATCGGCAGAATGAATTTCACAGCAGCAAACGATTTACATGATTGTGCAGTTGAGAGTCTGATCTTGTATTTCTCATGAATCATGTGTTTTAATGTTTTCATTTTGACAAATGAAACAGGCGACGTGGTTTTATGAGAGACTAATGTTCTCATGTTAATCAGTGTTTCTTCTCCCTGTAATAAAATAAAAGCACTCTGAGCTTTGTGCACATGCAGACCCAGTGTTGGTGAACCGAGGCAGCACCTACAGGCCATGTCTCTGAGCTGGTCCACGGTGGGCAGCACCGGCGGCCGGCAGTTCTGCAGGAAGAAGACGACCAGCAGCGTCAGGGCGTAGTTGTTGAGGAGCGGCCCGGCGCCGCTGGGGTTACCTGCAGGTCACAAGCTGCTATCAGGAAACAACCAGACACTTTATACCATCAGATCAGAGCTGAAACGATACATCGCGACCAATCGATTAGCAGAATAATCTTCAGCTAATTTAGAAATCGATTAATTGCTAACTGGGAAAAAAAAGAAAGAAAAAAGGCCATTTGATGAGACAACACAGAGCAGTAACTAAGCCAAAACTGCTCAATCCTCTAAACATCAGGATATTATGTTCTGTGGAAATGAGGACACTGTAAGAGCGGCTAGTTTTGTTCCTCTCAACAACATGGATCTGACTGAACCTGCTGCAGCCGCTGCAACATGAGATGACTCACAGTGCAGCGTCTCCCTATAAGGAACATCCAGCCGTTTTTACCCAGCATGCTGTGCGTAAACTAATAAAAGCCGTGTGAGCAAGCAGCCAGCTGCTTTATGGGCTGAAATCTGTGAAGTGATGCTGAGCTTCATCAACTCTCACTATTTATTCACATCACTTCCACTAAGCTGCACAATGAAGTTTATGAAGAAACTGAAGCTGAAATATATCATTTGTAATAACGTCACTGTGGACAGTGACGCTGATCACTGCATGTTCATAACTATGATTGGTTAAAGTCGTGGTTTTTCCTGGGTTGTTCTAGAAGATTCTAACCAAAATCCCTCAGAAGGATAACACTTGGAATTGGAACAAGTTGATCCCAAACACACACTGGGACCAGTCGAAAAAGATAAAACAAGTTGAAATAAACTGAACTGGTTCTATTGATGAGAACGGTCAAATATGGAGCCAGGATTATTCCAGGACCTCGTGGCAGCAGAAAGGGTTGAGGTCCAGGTGCAACTCGGTCCAGTATTTATTAGAGCTGCACCGATTGCAGTTTTCAGGCCGATCTTTAAAAAGCCTGACCAGCTGATTCCTATTTTGACTGATATCTTTTTTCTTCATTTGACAGTATTGACCCAAAATTAAGTAACTCAGTTGATTTATCGCTCATCTTCAGTGTTTATATTTGAGGCTGTGTGTATATTTCTGACCATGGGCTGATTAAAAAATTCACAATATTTTAAGCAAATATTAAAATATTGCTTAAAATATTAAGCAATATTCAAGCAATTAACATTAAGTTAATCAGACTTAATACTAATTATTAAGTCTTTACCTTTTCACACTTTACAATAAGTAAATAAAACTTTCATATTTCTACAGTTTTCAACTTCTGACTGGAACAGCAGCCATAATGTGGAAATAAATAAATTAAAAAATATAAAAAATAAAAACAACAGCCCAATCAAACTAATAAAACTGGAGTTCAACAATTGGTTTTGATGTTGGAAAAACTTCATTGTGACACAAGATAATTTCCTATGATTATTGGTTTTGTTGTAAATTGCCTGCGCTGATCAAAGCGATTGCTTTCAGACGGCCATTTTGGGTCAAAGCTGCAGCTTTACATGTCATCACGCTGGCCTGACTCCTGTGATGAAAGGCCTGGCGGCGGCGCCAGCCTCCAGTTCAAAGAGAGCCGCCACAGAGACGGGTAATTAGCTGCTCTTCAGGTGAACAGCAGCTTTAATAAGATTTCATTTAAGTTTACTGTCCCAACAGAAAAGGAGCTGTAATTTTGATTTCTTTATTCTTTACCGAGGCTTAGGTAAAAAAAAAAGAAAAAAGAAAAAGAAGGTAAAATAAATTAATAAGAAACAAAGTGAAAGATAAATGACTTTAGAGGAATTGTTAGGGAGGAATGTGTGGTTCTACTGACACCTGCTGGCTGAAGACTGAAATAACCTAAATGAATATGTAACACTTTAGATTTACAAATAGAAAATGTAAAGATGCCATCACCATCTACAGTAATTCTTTTGAATTGATATGAGTTGCAACATTTAATTTCCCTCTGGGATCAATAAAGTGTTTTGGAATTGAACTGGAATCCTACCAGCTATCTGCTTCTGCTTGGCCCAGTATCGGACGGTGAACACCAGAGGCCTCAGCCTCTCCTCCAGCCCCGACAGCAGCTGCAGGAAGTGGGTGTTCCTCACACCAAGTCTGACCGACAGAGAGCAGAGGAGAAAACATACAGAAAAATGCATTCATTAAAAAAAAGGAAACAAAACACCATATTTCTCACCAACCTGTTGTTCAGTGTGATGTCTCCGTGCAGGTTGAGCTCCCGGTGATGGTACTTGACGACAGGAAGGCGAGCGGTGCTGACCACATGGACTTTGTGCACGCTGGGGACGCAGCGCTTCAGGATGGTGGCCACCAGCTCCAAGATCTCGGCCGCAGACGCCGTGGTCAGATCGATGTCGGACAGGATGGAATCCTCCGAGTGGCCGTCGTCCGACACGCCTTCGCCTGCCTGGAGGGAGGAGGAAGAGAGCAAAGCTTCACCTCGACCCGTCCAACATGACATCTGGACAGGTGGAGATGAGGGTCAGAGCATCAGACCTGCTCTGTGGACGTCTTAGCCCGTGCTTGGAACGTCTTGGTGTTTTCCAGGTCCAGGAACAGGTCCAAGTCGCACGAGTGAATGCCGAAAGTGTTGACGGATGAACCAAAGAGCAAAATCTGACTGTCTGTAACCCACAGGAATGTTGAAAATAGACATTAAACATCATGAAAAGTGAACGTCTCTCATGCTAAGGTCATGCAGGAAACAGTCACCTGGAAAGAATTCAACAAAGACCTCCTGCAGGAGTTGGACCACCAACCCTTTGGCCTTCTTTTCATTCTCTCCCAGCTGGAGTCTCTCCACCAGCAGCTTCATCTGGGCATCCACCTGGGAGGAAGCACCGGGTGGAGCAAAGCTACGTCAGCAACAATCAGTCATGCACATTTTTACTACATAAAACAGCTTACAGACTTTGAATAGAGTCCAATGGAATTAGATAAACATTAGAACACTGGCAGATTTTATTCACCTTGAGATTTTCTACATTTCAACGCATTACATCACAACTTTACTTTAGATGGACATACAGAAGAGACAAGCTAACACAGAATGTAAGACAATCCAGTCTAATCCAGCACTGTTCAACTGAAAATGGAAGGAGTCTGGTTGGTTCGCAGAAAAACATTAACACTTTATAATAACACAGGAAACAAAAACAGCAATCGGTTGGCTCACAAATGTAGCAATCCTAAACATTTCCCTCCTAAACTGGACAGCTAATGGGAATTAGCTCAATGTTTTCCTTGTTTTTTGTTTGTTGTCTTGTAACATAATTATTTATTTTTTTAATAACTATTATTTTTATTTATTTCAGCTTGCAGTGGTAGGTACACTTCCACTAATGGCAGAGATCAATTTTAGCTTTGAAAATCTTTAGCACTTAGCTTCCCATGAATTCATGTTTTCAGATAAATTCTGTAGTGATAATTTACTTGTCTTGTGAACTTGTGATCAGTGTTGAAGTTTTGGTTATTGACTGAGTTTATATTCATGTTCTTATTTTGAATTTGGTGAAGTCTGTTTAGGCAGCGGTTCTGTTTCCTCTTTCTTCTCCCATAACTTCATTTAAAACAAGAAGGATACAGGAAAGACATAAATCAGACAGGATTATTGAACATGCAAATTATAATGTCAAAACTAAATTAGTGCTCAAGGGTTGTAGTCTTTCAAGAGCAGATGTAATTTGAATTGAAGTTAGCGGTTTAGCATTAGCTTTCAGTAAATACTGTATTGGTGTAGCGCTTTAGCAGAACTAACATATTAGCTAGCAGTGCCCACCACTCTCAACTTGCCTCCTATGAACTGCATTGTTTCATTTGAGAGATTGAAATTGTTCAACACAGAAAAATGCATCGTGATAATTTTTCGGCCATACTGCCCGACACTACTGCTAACCTAGCAAGACTAGGTAACCTAGCTAACCCTAAACCGACAGGCTAGGCAGGGCGAGCATTAATCAGGGATGTGGTAACTTTGGAGGAGCTGCAGAGGTCAGGTGAGAATAAAATTAAACTTCTTGAGCAACTACAAAAAAGAAAAGCCATGGCTGGTGACAGAAAGTATAGCATTTTGCTATTTTCCAGCAGGGACAGAAAAGCAACATCATATGAAGCATGTGCTCCAGCAAAACGAGTCTGGTATGAAGTGGAGGTTTACCGAAGAAAGCTGACACAGCTCAGGCTTGAGCCGGTCAAAGATCTGCTGGAGGCTCTGAGGATCGTTCTTCTTCTTGGGAATCAGTTTGAACTCCTTCTTTTCCCGAGGTTTAACCCGCAGCCTCAGGCCTTGGAGCCGGTGCTCGACGCAGGCCAGAGCCGCCTGGATGCTCTCTGTCTCACTGAACTGGACGATGGCATAAACCCCCTGGCAAAGGAACAGTTCAGCATCTCATCAGCCGCTCTGAAGAAATTCTAATAGTCACAAAAACAAAAGCTGCACACTGCGACCGACCGAAGCGGACCGACCTTGTCTTTATCCACGATGACATCAGAAACGGCCCCAAACTGCTCAAAGTACTCGGTCAGGTCGGCGGAGGAGATCTGTGGTTGGATGCCACTGACGAACACGCTGTGCTCCTCGTGGCTCTTCCTGGTGGAGCGAACCCCGCGCAGCGTCTGGTGCTTCCGCCCCTTCACATGCTGCTCCACACTCGGCACTGGATAGTCATTAAAAAAAAGAAAAGAATATCAACTATTAGACAGACCAGACAACTACATTTGAGTAACACAGCATGTCTCATACTTGTAAAATTCATTATCTGTTTTTGGTATAATGTGAACTATAGGACTACGGCTTAATCCCATTTTTATTTTTCCAATTTTGTAGAAATGCATCTTTTTTAAATTCATTACTGTTACATGAAGAAATAAATGTGATAAACAATTCTCACAAATCTTTAAATATTCTGGTTTATCCTAAAACACCTTGGTGGGTTTAAAGTGTGGAGGCTCCAGGTGATATTTTGTTAAACTACAACTCCTACATAGTCATTATGTTTATGTTTTTATTTAGAATAAAACTTTAAAAAACAGTTAGATTTAGTGAACCTGGCGTCTCACTTCCTCCTCCATGCCCAGTGGAGGAAATGTGCTAAAACACAGCAAGATGAAACAAACCAAACCAACTTTATTTATAAAGCACTTTAAAACAACCACAGCTGATACAAAGTGCTGTACATTAAAACACATTAAAAAAATAAATTAAAAAAAAACTTAAGTTTAAAAAAACAAACAAAAAACACAATTTAAAACTAGATCCCGCTGGTGTTAATAGCCAAGTAAAATCGATGGGTTTTAAGACGAACTTTAAAAGTGGACAAACATTTCAAACAGATTTATTTTCCACATCCCCCCCCCCCCCCATTTCTCAACTCACTGCTTGAACTTCATAGCAGTCAGATTGCTACAATGTCAATTCAATTTACTGTATATCTTACAAATCAGAACATGATGGAGAACAAACGTTACAGTTGTAGCCTCTGTCCTGGGTGTATTCCCTCTCAGTGTTTAGTTATCCCTATTGCTTGTGCATCTTTTTCCAACAGTTTCTCCTCCCACCCAACTTTTCATCAATATGTTTGGATCCAACACAATTTGTCCTCCCTCCTCTGTGTAAACGGCATTCTCTGCTGCACAACAACAGTATTTTCCTTGAGTGTTTGGACCATAACGTGATCATTTAAATCGTGGCTTCGACTCGTGGGCTTACATGTTATCTTTAAACTGCTGCCACAACATTACAGTTGAGTTGTCCATTAGACTACCTGTTCAGATAAATACATATATTTCCAATAATAAAATTAAAAACAATGCTCATAGAAGGCTCAAGACCCGAAGCAGAACTTTTTAACCGAACAGGCGCGTAGCCCGGTTAGCTCCTGTTACTCACAGTTCGGTAAGTTGACGTTACACAGTTTACAGCAGAATCCTCTGGTTGTCGTTTGTATATCACTGTCTGAAGACATGGCGGCCAGTATTTCTCTAAAAATGGATGGAAAAAGCTAAACACTTGAGTCTCGGATAGTTTTTTGGGCAGCTACCCTTCCTGCGCCATGCTCAAATCTCCCTCCAGCGTCAGGTCTTCGCTTGTGTTCAGTCCGCCAGCGAAATCTGTTCGGGTGTGACAATGTTTCCTGACAAGGTTCCTACCATGCAGAAGTGATTTCCAGTTAGGCTGGTTGTAGAAACATATACAGGTCTTTCTCAAAAAAATTAGCATGCATATTGTGATAAAGTTCTTTATTTTCCATAATGTAATAAAAATTAAACTGTCATATTTTAGATTCATTGCACACCAACAGAAATATTTCAGGTCTTTTGTTGTTTTAATACTGATGATTTTGGCATACAGCTCATGAAAACCCAAAATTCCTATTAAAAAAATAGCATATTTCATCCGACAATAAAAGAAAAGTGTTTTAATACCAAAAAAGTCAACCTTCTAATAATTATGTTCAGCTATGCACTCAATACTTGGTCAGAAATCCTTTTGCAGAAACGACTGCTTCAATGCAGCATGGAGACAATCAGCCTGTGGCTCTGCTGAGGTGTTATGGAGCCCAGGATCCTTCAATAGTGGCTTTAAGCTCATACAGAGTTTTAACTTTCTCTTCACAATATCCCACAGATTCTCTGAGGTTCAGGTCAGGAGAGTTGGCAGGCCAATTGAGCATAGTAACACCATGGTCAGTAAACCATTTACCAGTGGTTCTGGCACTGTGAGCAGGTCCCAGGTTGTGCTGAAAAATGAAATCTTCATCTTTATAAAGCTTTTCAGCAGATGGAAGCATGACGTGCTCCCAAATCTCCTGATAGCTGCTGGATTAACCCTGCCCTTGATAAAACACAGTGGACCAACACCAGCAGCTGACATGGCTCCTCAGACCATCACTGACTCTGGGTTCTTGACACTGGACTTCTGGCATTTTGGCATTTCCTTCTCCCCAGTCTTCCTCCAGATTCTGGCACCTTGATTTACGAATGACATGCAAAATTTGCTTTTATACAAAAAAAATTTTTTGGACCACTGAGCAACAGTCCAGTGCTGCTTCTCTGTAGCCCAGATCAGACGCTTCTGTCGCTGTTTCTGGTTCAAAAGTGACTTGACCTGGGGAATGTGGCACCTGTAGCCCATTTCCTGCACACGCCTGTGCATGGTGGCTCTGGATGATTCTACTCCAGACTCAGTCCACTGCTTCCCCCAAGGTCTGGAATAGGAATCTTCCTCAGGGTTCGGTCACCTCGTCTCGTTGTGCAGCGTTTTCTGCCACTTTTTCCTTCCCACTGAGGTGCCTTGATACAGACTCTGGGAACAACCTATTTGTTCAGAAATGTCTTTCTGTGTCTTACCCTCTTTCTTGAGGGTGTCAATAACGGCCTTCTGGACAGCAGTCAGGTCGTCAGTCTTACCCATGATAGCGGTTTTGAATAATGAACCAGGCTGGGAGTTTTTAAAAGCCTCAGGAATCTTTTGCAGGTGTTCAGAGTTACTTTGTTAATTCAGATGATTAGGTTAACTCCTCGTTCAGAGAACCTTTCCATGATATGCTAATTTTATGACAGGAATTTTGGGTTTTTATGAGCTGTATGCTAAAATCATCAGTATTAAAACAATAAGACCTGAAATATTTCAGTTGGTGTGCAATGAATCTAAAATGAGTTTAATTTTTATCATTACATTATGGAAAATAATGAACTTTATCACAATATGTGTGCTAATTTTTTGAGGACCTGTAACAAAAAACTATCGGAACTATTTGAACCAGTGGTTTAAATGTGTTTTATTACAACCAAGCAGTCAGTGTTTAATAACTAATTTTACTACTGGATTCCATCAACCAATCTGAATAAACATTTACAAAAATCAGTGTTGCATAGTTTTAAATTGTGTATTTATTATTGAGCATAAAAATCACATGCTGTTGGTACAAATGTATTTTTTTCATGGATTTAATAATAACACTAATAATCAAACACCAGACCATAGTGTCATGCTGACATATTCCAAATGTGGCCAGATTAAATCTGTTTGGAGCCGAATGCTAAAGGTACAAAATAATTGTGAAAACACACAGCTAAAATTAATCAGAATAACACCGCTGTAAAATTTAACAACTCATGATAATAGCCCAATATTGTTTTAACCTAAATTATATTTTTTACAAAGGCTTTCAAAACTATCATGTCTGACGCAACTTGAGAACCATTTAGCAGTAAATAAAAAAAGACCATTGTACAATTGTACTATAGTAAAAAAAATTTAATACATCTTTTTCCACAGCGACAATATATTTGTAGAACCATAAAACTAAACATGAAAGGATTAAAAATACAGATGACTGAAGAATTGGCAGTGCTTAATCTTTAGTCGATAAAACTACCTTCTACAATGCCCTCAACTAAAATTTGGAATTACAAAAACATTTGAGGAAACCGTAATTAAGATGAGAGGTATTTACAATACAGTCATTTCTTTGGTGGTCTGCCCTGTCGTTTTTTTTGCTGTGTTGCAATATCTTTCTCCACCAACTCTGCAGCCTTTGCTCCTCGACTTCCTCTCTTGGCGAACTTAACGACGTCATCAGAGGGTCTCTTCTCTTCATTGCTGCTGGCCTCCTTTGTTCCCTCTTTGCTACTAGCGTCAACCTGGTCTGGAACTTTTGTCTTCCTGCCTCGAACGGCCTTCACCGGCGTTGTTTTTGGAATTTCATGGATTTCCACGTCCGTTTTGAACTTGACCGCCTTCTTGGTCATCTTTGGGACTTGGACGTCAGCCTTTGAGCTTTCGGAGGGATTTGTCTCATCACTGGCCCCATCGTCCGCTTTGGGCTTTGTCGCAGCCCGTCTTCCTCTTTTTGCTGGCACGACTGGTTCTGGAGCAGGTTCTTGTTTGGGTTCCCCCAGAGGAAGAGCAGCACCCCGGCGGCCTCTCTTAGATGGAGTGGTTTGTGAAACATCACGTTTCACCGCTTTTGAACGACTAGGTTTGTGGACCTGAGGACATGGCACAGAGATCTCAGCAGGGATAGTCTCCTGAGGGATTTGTTTTCTTTTTCTGCCTCGTCTTGGTTTCTCTGTAGCATCAGCTAGGAGTACTGAGGACTTCACAGGGGTTTCTATGACAGCATCTGCTTTAGGTTTCCGTCCACCTTTCCTGGGCTTTGCAGCAACTGAACTTTGTTCAACACTAGGTTCCTTTTCTGGGACTATGATGTCTTCCTTTGTTTTTAGAGACTCTGGCTTTCTTGTTTTCCATGATTTCTTAGGTGGCTCCTGATGTTCAGAGGTCTCCTGTGAAGTCACCTTGTCAGCCTCAATCGGTTTTCCCTCTTTCTGCAGAACACTTCTTCCTCTTTTAGCCCTTATTGGAGGCTTGGTCTCCACGGGGACCCAGGCATCTTCTGCCACCTCAATTGGCTCCTCAACATCAGGTTTGGGTTTTCTTCCTCTCCTGGGTTTACCAACAGAAGGAATGGGTTGAGAGGTTTCAGCATCTGGAGCAGGACTTTCATCTTTCTTGGGTTCAGTGGATGCTACTTTAGCTTTTCTCCCTCTGAGTGGCATGGTCATCACTTGTACTGAACTTACAGGTTCCGTCGTCTTTTCAATAGACTTCGCCGATACTTGAGGGGTCACGGCTTCATTGGAAATCTCAGTTATTGCTTGTGCTTCAACTGCTGGATGATCAACAGTGTTTTGAGACTTTGCATTTCTGGTTCTTGTGTTCCGTTTAACAGCAGGAGATGCTGTTGCTTCTATATTTTTTCCTTTTCTTCCTCTGACTAGAGGAAGAACAGGCTTATTGTAGGTCTCCTCGGCTTCCTGTGTTTTCTCAGCTTCTTTAGCCTCCATGAGTTTAGCTCTTTTGCCCCTCACATATTTCTTCCGAGTTAAGCTAGTTTCTGCAACTTCCATATCTGCATTCTCCTCTTCAGGTAGCTTCACATGCTCAGCATCTAATGAGTTAACACTCTTGTCTTTATCTGCATCTGAAAAAAAGATTAAAGTCAGTTTAATGGTATCAATATTCCTAAACTAAACAGATGTAGACAATGTCATAAGCGATTAAACAGGAAAGTATGCATTGAAGAATGACTCACTCTTAAGATGTTTCTGCTCCTGCTGTGCCAGAACTTTAGGTTGTTTGGGTTTTCTTCCTCGTTTGGGCTTCAGCACTGCTTTCTCTTCAAGTGCTGGACCTCCATGCACATCAATGGTTGGCACTGAATCAATTTCAGGTTCTTGGGTCGCTATCTCTTCAGCAGCAAGATTCTGCTCTAGCTCCATTGCCTCATCTTGGGCTCTTTTGATAGGTCTTTGTCTTTTAATAGCAACTTTTGGAGACTCTGGGAGACTGGTGTGTCTAACAGCAGGTGGTGCTTTGGTCTCAAGTTTCTTTCCTCTCCTTCCTCTAGCTGGTGCAGACACCATGGCATTTGTTTCCTCTTGTTTGGGTTCCACAGCTTTTGCCCTCCTACCACGAACAGATTTTCTTCCAAGAGAAGCGCTGGTAGAAGTTGTATTGCTCTCTATGACACTTTGAGGTTGTATTTCCATGGCATCTGATGGCTACACATGTGAAAGGCAAGACATACTTGTTAAAACAGAGCAATAAGACAAATTTGTTTGACAAACCACTCAATATAAAGATTTTTCATAAATCATTACAATTGTTCATGCTCCAGATATTACCTTATCTTGCCGCTGCTCTGTCAGGTAGGTCACTGGCTCCTCCATGAGCTCCTGAAGTCCCTCAAAGTCTTCCACTGGAGGATTTCCTCTCAGTCTTGGGGATTTCATCAGCTTTTTGATGCCAAAGTTGTTTTCTACGGGTTCACCTCTCTGTTTGAGAGTTCTTGGTAGTCTCTTCATACCAACCACATCCACAACTGGAGAAGTCTTCTCTTTGGGCGTCTTTATAATTCTCTCAGCAGTGGTAAGACCCAGCATCTGAGACTGGTGGATTGGTGTCTGGAAAAGCTCCTTAACACCATCCAAGCTGACATCAGAGCTCTGCTTGGTTTTTGGAGTCTTCAGGAGTTTTCCCTGAAGGTCTTCAAGAGGTTCCACCTTCTGCTTCGGCATTGCAAAGATGCATTTGACCCCAGTGAGACACTCTGGTTGTTCGGTTTTCTGTTTAGGAGTTACCAAAAGATTTCCTCGGATGTCCTCTAAAGGTTCGGCTTTCTGTCTTGGTGTCTTCATGATCCTCTTGATTCCAGTGAGACATTCCTGTTGCACAGGTTTCTGTTTTGGAGTTTTCAAGAGTTTTCCTCTCAAATCCTCAATGGGCTCAGCCTTCTGTCTTGGTGTTTTCATGATCCTCTTGACTCCAGTGAGACAGACTGGTAATTCCAGGTTCTGTTTGGGAGTTTTAACAGACCCCGTCTTTGGATCTGCGTGTTTATACTCTGAACAAACTTCAGAGGCAGGAGCATCACCGACAAAACTTGCTTCTTCAACTCCACTGAGAAGGCGATGGACTGCCTCACTGTTGTACCTTTGACTCTTTACTGTAGACGCTACACTCAGCGGAGACACTATCATTTCATCTGAAAGGCAAGTTAAATGTTTGAACACCTTCAGCTCTGAAGTTTGTTTTGGCAAAACCAATTACAATTTTAGTCTGCTTCAACAGCGTCACCTGAAAGGCCAAATTACCTGGCTCCTCCGGGGTGTTCAGCACAGACGGTTCAACCATAGAAGAAGTCGCTATTGGCGTCTTCTTGGAACTGCTCTCACTGACCAAAGACCTCCTTCTCTTCTCATTTACAGGAGTTTTGAACATCTCAGAGAGTCCTGAAATTCAAAGATACAGGCAGTTGCAAAACTGAAATCCACAACATGTGATCTGTGACGACAGAGAAAGCTACAGCTACCTGTTAAATCTTCATCCATTTTCATGTCCTTTTTGAACAGTGCAAGATTCATGACCACTTTTGGTGCAGCTCCAGTTGGATGTACAATGGTTCTTTTGTGAGCTCTCCCAACAAGGATGGTGGCAGGGGAATCTGCATGTCCAGTGCTCGTATGGCCTTTTAGTTTCATGGCAGGGGTCTGACAGATTGAAAGGGAAAAAAACAGACACTTCAGCAGTAGTTGTGGTTTTATAACAGTTTGAACAGATCAATCTAAAGAACAAACCTGTGGTCTGGACACAACCTTCTTCAGGGGTTTCTGTATGATCTTCTTTTCAGTTGGAGCAACAACTGAAGTCTTAGTTTGTCCAAATTTTACAATATTTGCCCAGGAACCTTGAGCTGGAGAATCAATGAAACACAGATAATGAACAAATATGACTGCTTGAGTAGCTCAAAGTTCTTTCCATAGTACCCACAAGGAAGAAAAAGTTACTTTTATACTTGAGCATTTAACACACCTTTCATTGATGCTCGTGAAATGCTACTTCGTTTCTGAAAGACTTTTACTGCGCTCCTGGCAACACCTAAACTCTTCCGTGATGCATTCTTCATGCTCTTCCTCCTGAGAGGGATTTTTGGGGTACCAGCAAGCAAAGGTGTCTGTTGAACAACTGCTGTTGCTGGAGAGGGAGTCCTGATACGCGACACAGAGAAGCGACCGTGGACGGACAGGGTTTGGATGCCTGAATTCAAGGGTGTTTTCACTGGTGTTGTGCTGGTCAAGGACTTGAGAGAACCAGACCTGGATTTAGGAGACTTCTGAGCAGGACTTGCAGCCTTGGGAGAAGCGGACCTGGATTTAGGAGACTTCTGAGCTGGACTTGCAGCCTTGGGAGAAGCGGACCTGGATTTAGGAGATTTCTGAGCTGGACTTGCAGCCTTGGGCGAAGCGGACCTGGATTTAGAAGACTTCTGAGCTGGACTTGCAGCCTTGGGAGAAGCGGACCTGGATTTAGGAGATTTCTGAGCTGGGCTTGCAGCCTTGGGAGAAGCGGACCTGGATTTAGGAGACTTCTGAGCTGGACTTGCAGCCTTGGGCGAAGCGGACCTGGATTTAGGAGACTTCTGAGCTGGACTTGCAGCCTTGGGAGAAGCGGACCTGGATTTAGGAGACTTCTGAGCTGGACTTGCAGCCTTGGGAGAAGCGGACCTGGATTTAGGAGA
>CAEGAF010117314.1:0-49257 GCA_903067075.1 Micropoecilia bifurca
TATAAGTATATGCCCTCGTTAGAATAGAACAGTCAAAGTCAAAATCTTTGGCGAGACTTGAAAATTGACCGGTGCTCTCAATCCAGTCAGACTGACCTTGAACTATTAGATTGGGCAAAAATCTTAGTCTCAAGATGTGCAAAAATGACAGAAAACACACCCAAAACATCCTGCAGCTACTGAAAATATTCATACTAAGCATTGGCTCCACAATGCGAACACAGAGACCGTTTTTAGATTTTCATTTGTAGACAGAAAAGAATACAACCCTTGTCCTCCATTTCCATATTATGCACCATTTGCTGTTGGTCTGGCATATTACAACCCAATAAAGTGCTTGTTAAAGTTGTGGTTGTGACATGAGACAATATTTAAATGTTCAATGAGCACAAACTTTTTAATATGTCTGTACATAGAGCACAGTACGTAGTTGCTACTGTGCACATGTTGCTCAAACACTCAAACAAATACGATTTTTTCGACATCAAAACCTGGAACTATTTTTTACTTTTCATCGTTTTATTGCGTCCATAAAGCCACACGTAATTAATTTCACGTGGACGAGAGATATCTGCACTTTATTAGCAATTGTAAATTAAATCCAAAGATTACAAATTATATCAGCGCTGAAAAGTTACCTCGAGATACCTCAGCTCACTGGGACAATACGTTCCCTGTTATCTTCAACGTCTTTGCCGCACTATAATGTATCTGAGATCTCTCAATAAAACGTGTTTTGTGAAGTAGAGAGAAAAAAAATAATGCTAATAACCCCTAAAATAGTGAAATGGTGCAAACATTGACATGATATTTTAAACTGCTTGTGTACCTTCTATATAAAGACTGGAAAGACGTTACTGCTCTGTGACCACAGTCAGTAATGATACTTTATGATCCCAAGCATAATAAAGCTCCTAATCAGTATGGCAGTCCAAAATAGGTTACTGTGTGAAGCTGCCAGCTAGCTATGCACACACACGTGTAAATGTGTGTGCGTGTATGCGTGTGTGTGAAACAGCAAAAGCATTACCCTCAGGGGAATGTCCCAAAGAGTTGTTTGTTCGTTACGGCTCCTCTGGATAGCCAGGCTCAGTGAAGGAGAACCCATAACTCTGTGCCGTAAGCAGCTCCTCTACACCCTGAAATGTCTTTAAAGCCTACAGCTGAGGTGGAAGCTGCCAGGTACAGATTCCTAAATATCTAAATACATTCCATTTGATTTGACTCTCTCCCTGGTGCTTGATCTCGTCTCTTTAAATCACACCCATGTACATAATCTTTAGTCTCCTTCTCAACTGCCACCCTCCTCCCACCGCCACCAGCCACTGGGTCTCGTTTTCTTTAATTTCCCGCCTCTAGTTTTCTTCCTTCATTCCTCTTTCTCACCCGTCTCTCCTGCGGTGGTCTTTTTTCTTTTTCTTTTTTTTTTATCGGATCAGTCTCAGGTCGTCGCCTCTGTCTCTCATCTGTTCCATCAAGGACGAATCAACCACTCACAAATCCAAAGATGTGAGAGAGAGAGAGAGAGAAGAGGGAAGATTGATGTATCGATAAGAGATCGGGCGGAAAGTCTGTTACAGCTTTTAATCTGGAATGCAGAAAAATATGGACCGCCCTAATTAGACGACGTGAGCCCGGATCTCCGTCTACACATCTCCCAATTTGCCACCAGGATCCAACGCAGCTTGTTGACATGTGTAGAAGATGTCGCCGGTCATGCTAAAAAGCTGTTTGTGTCTCTGCTAGAGTGTTTGTGTGTTTGTGCTTGGAGCTTTAACAACCCCGCGGCCACACACTCACACAGACAGACACACACACCCGCCCGCAAACACAGCCTGCCAAGTGTAAGGGTGTGTGGGTAAATCTTTTGGCAATGTGGCTGCCAGTGCAAAGCGATGATGAATGCTGATGGCAAAGAGCACGGCCAGTCTCTGAACCCGTCACACACACACACACACACACAGATACGTGCACACACAATGATCAGATTCCCAAGTGTGTGAGGGCCAAATGGCATCGTTCTACTGGTAAATGCTAATGAGACCAGTGAAGCTTGTGGACTTGTGAAAGGATACCAAGAGCCAGGAGAGATGATGACAAGAGAACATAGATGGAATTGTTCATTGGTGTAAGACAACTCTCTGAGTTCCCTCACAAAATGTTTTTTTTGTTTTTGGTTTCACATTGTTAAAATTGTTGTTCTTATGAGAAAGCAATGCAGGAAAGTTTTTGTCTTTATCTTCGACTGACCAAATCTCTAAATCCGTCAAATGATTGAGAAAAACATCTTTAGAAATATGACATGGAAATCCTTCAATTGTGTGATTAACAAAACTGGTAGAAAACACGACTCAATACACTGCTCCAAATTCCCCCAATCAAATTTTTACTGAATAGACATAAAATATGCTGTTGTCTGAAATTGTGGTTGATAAATGAGAGATTTAAACTAGGTCCACATAAAGATGCCTGCTGGTGTGTAAATGTAGTTATAATTGGTCAAATGGGCTAACCAAACCTAATTTCCAAGGTCTTGAAAAAGTGACATTTTCAATACATTTTAAGGCTAAAAAACTAAAGAGCTAAAGGACACACAATGATCATAAAAAAGATGTCCATAATGATAATAAAAAAGATATCCATGCATGTTGGTGGTTTAAGAAGTAGTAATGCTAGCATATACCAAAGAAAACTATTTCCTTTGTAAGCTATGCTGAAAGTGCAATCACACTCAGTACAGTATCATGGGTAACGTGACTCAGTACTCACAGCGTTCAATGCGGTCCTCTGGGCTGGAGGAAGTCTCTCGGTCTGACAGGAGGCCGGACACGGCGAAGATCTTTTTCCCGCTGTCCTCAACTGCTTTCAAGGCGCTGCTGGGCGAGCCTCCCGGAGGGATCTGGGTGCCGCCAAAGTCATACTCTTTCCCCTCGGCATCAGAGTAACGCAGGTGAGGTGAGGCCTCCGCATCCAGGCAGCCCTTGAGGCGCTTCGCCGGGGTGAATGCAGATTGATAACCACCCGGTACCCCGTCCCGATCTTCCGGAGGCGAGGCGAAAGGCCTGAAGGCCCCCACACCGCTGTGGTTCAGCATGCTGATGGGCGAGCAGTCCAGGTTGGGCGGGGCGAACTGATGATGAAGGTGGAGGAGAGACGGAGGAAAGTCCCTGTTGGGAAATCCTGGCGGGACAGCGCCTTGGCGGTGATACATTGACGCAAACGTGTACGAACCATTGTTGAACGGCAAATGGACATCCTTTTCGACAGAGACCGGGACGCCAAAGGGGCGAGGCTGCTGGCACGGAATTGAAGCGTCACGGGAAGCTTCAGCAGTAGAGGCCAACACCATCAGGGCTGGAGAAGCAAGAGGGTTTGGCAGATAGGAGGAGCTCTCCATCTTGAAGGCTGCCCGGTGGAGGTCCATGTCTGGGCGGTCGAAGGACGTTGTAAGGATTTTAGGAGGAGGAGGAAAGGATTCCTCCTTAGGGAAGCTGAAGACAATACTCAGTAGCCCTTGCAATGGTTCTGATAGGTCTAGGATGTTGACTGAAATTATTTTGTCTTTGGAGAAAATCTCTCAAGAAACTCAAATCATCTACTGTTTCAGCAGCCAAATTCACAAGGGAATGATTTGGCTGAGATCATTCAGGTAAATGCCACTGCGTGTGTGTGGGCCAGTCAGTTTTGTACACTAACAGTGGACAAGATGGAGGTTGTCTTCCAGAACAAGAGCAGGTAAAATCTTCCCTCGCTTACAGGTGCTAGATGTGATGTTGAAGTCAAATGGTCCGAAAAGAGAGGACATCTATGGATCGTCAAAGCTGGTTCCTCATCTTCTGGCAGTCAGCATCTGAGAGGATCAAGAAAAACATAACTTGGTCAAATTAGAAAGAAATCAAGATGCTTTTGTACCATCACAAGTGTAGATTCAAAAGTTGGGTTGGTCCAACTACCTAATATCAAATAGCATAAACCGAGACACATTCTTATCCTAATGCTATTCCTCAAAGAGGCATTACGCATTTTCAGCAACCAGACTGATGTCTGTAAGCAGAGGAAATGAAAGGACCACCCGGGGATAATAAAAAAAGTGTCCTCAAGTTGACACCGTTGATCCGATTGCACAAATCCTTCCCTTTTGAAAAATATGGCGTACAAACATTTCAAAACCTCGCTTTCACTTTCTTCTTTTACACAAAAAAAACTTTTCCAAACCCTTCTCACATCACCTCTTTCTCTACGTTGTCCACATTTCGTCTCTTTCAAGTCGTTCTCATCTTGTCCTCACAACCCTCCTTATCAAACCGTCTCCTCCTCCTCTTCATTTTCTTTCCATCCTCATCACCTCTTCTCATCTTTCCACCACTATCTATTCTCCCTCATTCCTCGATGTCAGATCTTGGGTTTAAGCAGCTTATACCAACCATCTCCCAGGATGTTATTGGACCAGAACCACTTGTCTTAAGATAAGGGGACACACACAGATCCACGCGTCACCCCCACACCCACACATCTGATAAGAGCCTGTGTGACTCAATGTTCAGCTCAACAGCTGACTCAGTGGGGCGAACACAGCCCCTCACTCTTATGGGTTGTGTCGTCCTATCTCCCCATCTAACCACTTTTAATTCCCCCAATTTTTGCTATCTGTGCCCCCTTTCTTTTTGCATCTTTCCTGTCAATCTCTTCTCCTCTCATCCCTACATCTGTCCCTGATGTCTCCACCTCGGCCTCATCTTTCTCCCCCGGGTGACTCAGATGGGCGATATCATATCGGCCTCTCCATCTGCCATCCACGAGTCAGAGGAAATCTGACTGAGTGAATAAATTAGCCGTACTTGACCCCACGACACCCCCCTGCACAAAGCATCCGAGGCAAGAGACCAGAATTTTCTCTCCCGGGGATTAGATTGTCGGAGGGTACGGTCGGTTGGACGAACGCAGAGAGGAAGCCGATGAAATGCAAAATAGCCTCTTAGAGATGTTTATCTTCATAGGGCAATTTAAAGGTGACTGCCTTGTTAAAAGTCCAATATGTTACATTTAAAGTGGGTAAAGATATCGCTGTCAAACATGTGTGAGGAGATACCTTTTTGTGTGTAAAAATTTTGTGCTTAAATGACAGGTCGCAAATGTATTAGTTAAACTGTTACAGCAATGCCTAAAGTAGATTTTATTACAAAGGTCAAAAATGTATAAAAAAAGTCAGGTTTGTTGCACAAAACAATGTGAACCTGCTGTCACCATGTTGCATCATCTGTGAATCAAGTAAGTCATTATTATTATTATAATCATTATTATTATTATTATGAACATGGAGATCATTTATTTAATCTCAACTTGTAAGCTCAGTATTTTAGACTCTTACTTTGATGTAAAATAGGAAGCAGTTCTTCAACTGTCTTGTGTTGATTGAACAAACTAAAATAAATTGTTTTAAATGATCTGCAATTTTGCATGGATGCATCTTGGATACATAATGTGCAAAGAAAGAATGCACCACTGAACTTCAGCCATGTAGGTTTTTTTAAGCCTCAGAGGTTCTGATTAGAACAAGTTTAAGTTTTGTAGTGGTAGTTTAGTTTTAGTAGAAAGAAGAAAATGTCACTTTTTCTTGTGTGTGATTTTTGGATGACGATCCATGTCCAAGTTCGACACTGTTTAATCTGAAGTATAACAGGAAGAGGTAGTAATTGAGTTGTTGCCATGTTTTTTGCCAGAGTTAGTAATTTGTCTGGCATCACTGCAGTATATTTAAGAAAAATAAGCAGTTAAAGTAATAGATAAGACAAAAGAGGTACATCAACGATGTGAGGATATTGCTAACCAAAAGCAGCTAAAAAACTAAATCTTCTTCATAGCTTCTATTCAACAAAATGCCGCATTTCAGTTTATTATCGAGTCTACAATACGTTTGCTCATTTCTATTTTACAATTTCAATGCTATTTTGGCTTCATGAAGACCTAGAAGTAAAAAAGTATATCAACAAGTCGAATTTGACAAGAGAAAGTCTTAGTTTTCATCAAATTTCATCTTTGTCTCGTGTTACAGATGTAGCTGTCATAACTCTGGCAATGTATGCTTGTCTAAACACACAGCAAACTTTACCTCACACAGCATCGAGTGGTGCAGTGAGCTGCTCTGGTTGAGCTTCAAAGCTTCGCCGACTACCATCCGACATCAAAGGAGGAACTCCCTGGGAAATGAAAGAAGAAGAAGAAACGTCTTTTATAGCTATCAGCTGTCCAAAACAGTCAATTTTCAAATCAATTTTCAAATCTGATCTGGGACTTGGCATGGTCCTGCACCTCCCACACAAAGACAAACGCCCACATGGAAAACAATGATGCAAGGAAGGCGGAATAGAGACTAGAGAGAAAGGGGAAAAAACATACTCTGGGGAAGAGAGGAGGAGATGGTGAGATGTTTTACATTACCACAAGTGTACAGTGGACGCGTGTGGAGTGAGAACAGCTTACGATAACACACCTCTGGTCTGGAACGATGCCACGGAGTCACATTACACATCACTCATCCTAATTCACCAGCAACATCAATGTGCTTTTTTCCCCCCTCTCCATTGATGGTCACGCCAAAAGTAGTACCTTCTAACTTTAATCCTAGTAAAAATTATTTCTTTTAACCACTCTTGTGTTACTTTCCTGTCCAGTTTATGCGCTCTCTTTTACCGTTTCTCAGCTGGCTCTCACTCTGTTCCCTCTGTGTATCGGTACATGCGTTCCCTTGAACCACCTTTAGAAAAGGAGGCTAGCTGAGGTGTTAATATACATGGGAGATGGGGGTAGGGGGGCAACACACTGATGAGCACAGAGATATTCCAATTTTATCATCATTGCTCCCAACAAGCCCAGAGGGTGGCGAGTGAAGGAGCCACTAAGTGAAGGAGCCAATCGAATAAGAGGAGAACGGATGTTTCCTCACAGGCCTCAACACGCAAGGAGAGAAAGGGGAGGTGGAATCTAACCAAAGGATGGGAGAAGACGGAGACGAAGTGAGGAAATGAGAGAAGAATAAAAGACGGCGTAGAAGTCTCGTGATGGTTTTTTTTTTCTTCCACGCTGACAATAAAAACAGATAGGGAAAGAGAAATAGATTTCCAGCTCAGGATTTCAGAACGTCCAGAGTGTTTTAGAAAGTGCAAATGAAAAACAAGTGTAAAGTCTGCTTAGTTTATATTTGTGCTGATGACATCACATGAGGCACAAGAACTGAGCTAACTAGCTGACGTTTGCAAACACACTAGGGTGACTTTCAGTGGATTCTCAGCATGCAAATAAAAACAAGCTAATTGACAAACTCAAAGGAAGTGCCAGCAACTGCAAATTTATGGATTTTTTTCTAAAGTTTGTTTATTTTGTAGGGTAGACTCCATCTTGATTAGACAATAATTAAAAACTCTACATTTTAACCTAATGTATTTTAAGCCTGGCGGGCCAGCAGGCTTTACTTGTGCCCCCACCAGGCTAAGCATTGTTTATTTATTTAAGTCTTTTTAAAATGTTTGCATTTTTTAAGACTTTGTAGTTGGTGTTCAGGTGTTAATCTTCAAATGTTTCAATAATACATAATTATCAAGTGATATTTTCAAATTTCCTATCAATTTTAAACATTTTGTAGCTCAAAAACACGACAGACTGTTGGATGAATGACTGTCCTAGCACAAACCACTGGGCTTGGCACGTTTTCTGGGGAAACCTTGATGACATTGTTAGCTTAATTGACTGCACATAAAAGTCATGAGTCAGGAAAAGTATCTTTAAGGCAATAAAGAAGGAAAAACAATAAGTTATGAGAGAAAACAAGAAGGGGGAAGATGCTTCAATATAATCAGATTATATTGTCTCTATGATCCAAGATGGCTGCCCTGTGCCTTGGTGGTATACCAACCATGACCCTGACCCAACCTTACACCTAACCACGGGTGGAAAATGCTAAAAAAATTTACCGGCCACAGACAATTTATTTTTCTTTTGATTACAAACCCCATCAGTACAAGAAAATTGTATAAAATATCTGATTTATTCTTAACTCTATGAAAGCTGATTTACTGACAATAGGTCAGTGCTAATTTAACATAAAGCATGGATACCTTAACAAAGGTGTAGTGCAATAAGTTCACTTGAAGTAATTACTAACAGCAAACTTTAACTACACAACAATTACACATCCTTTATTTAATTAACATTCCTGAAATCATTTCCTATGTTGAACAGTTCCACATTTTGGCTTCAACTCCTCCAGATAGTATTTACTGAAGATGTATAGTCATTTTCAAACATTTTTAAATGGTATCAATAGCTGTTCTAACTCTTCTATTGGCTTTCCCTTAATTATTACGTTTTCTATTGAAATTCACAATTTTTCTTATAACTGAAATATCTCAGAACGTGTTCATTATTAATTGCACATCATTCCTGTTATCTCAGTGTTTTTCAGACCGCCTGCTAATAGCTTAGCGTAGCTTCCCCTCCCTGACTCACTCTCTCACACCTGGCCTCCTCCTTGCATGAAACGTTCTTTTCTTCATGAAGATTTCCTCTCATTTTTACCCAGCAGCAGCAGTTCAACGACCCGTCGCGTATTTGCTCACTTTTCTCGGACTCTGGGCGATATTTATAACCTCAGAGTGGAGGGGCGGGCCAAGGAGAATCAAGGGATTTCATTGGATAAGCCCAATGTCCGTTAATGAAATCAACCAATGGGCTTTCGCGGTCGATATAAATATTTAATATGATTTTTTACTTCTTTTTTTTGTTAAATTATAGCGTAGGCCCGCCAGATAAGGACAGTAAATGTATCAATCTGTAAGCCAGACGGTCGGTCCTTCCCTTGATATAAATGCAAACTGAATGCAGCCTTTTTCTTTCTGTTCAAATTGCCAACCCGCCACAGTGACGGGTGCGTTGCTCCAATTTACGCCACTTCATACTTTTACCCGCATTTGGCCAGTGGCGGGGGCTAATTTCCACCCCTGCATCTAACCCCAAAACAGCACTTCTTCTTATGAGCCGCAGACACTGGGAACCTATGAGAAGCAGAGTTTTCTCACAACGTAGCATTTGTTGGTAAAACGGGAGTTTTAATGTTAGAAATGCCAAAACACACAGACGGGACATATTACACGCATTAAACTATAACACCATTGATTATTTTCAGTAGAGCAGGTGTCAAACATTCCCTTATGTGTAATTTAAAGTGCAATCGGCCACACATGTAATATCTCCCTAAGTGTCAAACGGATGTTAATGGAGAGTGATGCGTGTTTCTTTCTCTCTTTTTTGCCAACCTTATTTCCAAGACAACAATCATAATTCCAGGCGACGTACACCTATGCATATCGTCAATATACGAGTGCAATTACTTCCTATGTAAACACGCCGAACCTCTGCCGGATGCCACTTACAATCACATTTATCACCGCGTGTTGCCGCCCACGCATTGTGTGACACGGGGGCCGCGCGCGTTTTGTAATGGGAAATGTCACGAGGGAACATTTACCACGGTGTCATTATTTGATTACAGTGTGCAGGAATGATGCAGTTGTCAGCGCGATATTAAACACCGAGAAGCGAGAGAGAGAGAGAGAGAGAGAGAGGGGGGGGGGCTTTTTGTGTCAAATTTGCACTTTAAGTGACAACGTGGTGCAAACCGACGAAATTGCAGTGTCAACAACAATGTGCTTTAGCGTCGACGTTGGGGGAGAACTTCGGCCTTAAAATACAGCTCCTGGAAGGACAAGGATTCCGTGAAAAAAATGGCGTTTTAAAAAAAAAATTGGCATAGAATGTTATTTTATTGTAATACAAATCAGGTGTGAAATTCAAAGGGCACTGAGGATTCAACACTAAATTGTCAAACAGAATAAAATGTGCTTTCATTCATCTCTCAGATAATGCAACACTCTTCCTTTTTATCAAACTCGTCTGTGTTGAAAGGAAAATTGTATCCAAAAAGCTACACCGTCTCTTCTTAAAAATATCCCTTCTGTCGACTGTTGTCGAAATAGCTTCTTTTTTTCTTCTTCTTCTTCTTAGCAGCACTGCTTTGAGTGTCTAACTGATGCATTTTATGGCAACACAAAGACGAAACATGTCATGTCAAGTTTTCCAGAGTGTGCTGAGTTTCGGAGAGGAACGAGGAGAGAGCATCCAATTTTTTGCCATAAAAACGTCTTGTCAGCTTTGACTGCTGTGTGTGTGTGTGTGTGTGTGTGTGTGTGTGTGTGTGTGTGTGTGTGTGTGTGTGTGTGTGTGTGTGTGTGTGTGAGTGAGTCGGAAAGTAAAGCAGCCGAAGAGCTGAGGGTTTTTCTTTTCTTTTCTTTTAGTGGAGATGGAGAGAAAACACGTGGGCCAACCTAAATGTGAGTGTGAGTTAGAGTGTTCACGATTCCAGCTCTCTGGGTATATTTAGAAAATGTTGACAAGCGTGAAAGTGCCACTCTTGCATTTTATTACAAGTCAGGCCAAGCTATGTCAGTCCTCTTAACTGCCTAGTGAAGACGCAAACACCCACAAACAAACAAACAAACAAAAAAAGAGAAAGCTTTAGAGTTAAAAACATTGCCGCCCAAGATCAGGCCTCAAAAGTAGAAATCATAAAAACTGAAGTAACCAAAAAGTCTTAATATGAAGCAAAACTAAAGTAATTGCGCTACTTGCTGGTTTGTCTTTAAGCTCGACCAAAAAATGTATGACTTATTTTTTCTTATAAGTTGCATTTTTATTATTACTATATCAGTTCGATTTTCAAAACTGTATTTGAAAACAAATTAGCAAATGCTCACTCCTAAACTTGGCACCAATTATTATTAGAGTGAAAAAAAGCATTAAAAGGAAAGTAAACTCTCTTTGAACATCAGCGGTAAGCTGAGCGAGGCAATTGTTCCCACCCATCGATACAGGAAGGCGATTTCAAACCGAGCTCAAGTCTATCACTCTATCTGCGTGAATGATTAGTGGGAAGTGGAAACATTTTAGCGCCGTTGGCAGTCTGCAAAGGACTGGAAGTCTCAGCAAATTCACCTCAAGAAACGGCAAAGAGACCAAGCTGCATCGAGACTCTACAGTCCTCTAAAGTTTGCCTTTACTGAACCGTAGAAGAACTGGCAAAACTGAAGCAACTTGAGAAAGAAAGTTGCTCAAATTTCCTGCATAAAGATGTGAAAAGTTGATAAGATCACGAAATCTGTTCTGCTAAAGTTGGTTTGATGAGAATGGAATCCTGGTGTTTCATGAATAGTGTTCCCAATTCTGCTAGATTTTTGTTGTCTAAATGGCAAAATGTTTGCAATCTGTAGACCAGACTGAAAACATGCCTTCATACCCAAAAGTCAAAGTCCCCACTCCTATTTAAAAACCCTGTAAGAATCAAAATGTCTGCCGTCATGACGCAAGCACAAGCAAGGGGATGGTCAAAGTAAACTTCCTGCGTGCACATTGTGTTTTGCATCTGGGGCCTTTTTTCCTCCTTTCTTTCTTTCTTTTCAGCAAAATGGAAAAGTCCCGACCTGCAGACAGGTCCGTTCTGTATTCCAGACGGTCTGCAATGCTTGTGCCCGTGCGAGAGAGAGAGAGAGAGAGAGAGAGAGAGAGAGAGAGAGAGAGAGAGAGAGAGAGAGAGAGAGAGAGAGAGAGAGAGCATGTGTGTTTGCTGATGTCCAAAGCAACAGTCGATACTATTGAAATCTACTCATTCATGTCTGGCCATGAGGCGAAGCTCAAATGTCCTTGTGAATAAGAATCACAGCCATTTGTCTCTCCGCTCTCTTCCTCCTCCTTTCGCATATTATTTGTCCTTGTCTTAACTTTCAGCTGTTAGAAGGAAGAAGAAAAGAAAAAAAACGCAATATTGTCTCGGAATGCCTTTCGAATATCTAATCTCGCGTTTCCTTCCTCTGCGTTTTCTCCTCTCCGATATGAGATCCGTAACCGTGTTATTTGTCGACAGCTGCTGTTCCACAACAACCGAGACAAATATCACTAGAAGATTTGATAAGAGGCAAACAAACACATCTCAGTGAGGCGGACGATGACGCTCGGGGAATATTCTGGAGCAGAAAAAAATAAATAAAAAAATCCATAATGATCGGATAAGCTTGAATTCAGTTCACTGAAAACAAACACGTTTGGTGGGGATGCTTTATTTAAGCAGGCCGCGTTTTTCTATTGATGGATTTCATCGAATGCTCCTGCAAAAACCCCCCCAAAAAAAAAAAGATTTACTGCTTAAGTTTCACTTCGACTTCAGAGACGAAATCGCTTTGGATAAAAAAACAAAACAAAAAAAAAAAACAATCCCGATGTGTGGTGGGGATTTTTGCACCTTTTTTTTTTTTTGCACTTTTTTAGTAGCATGGTATTCACTAGGAAGGCTCACTTGAGCGAGGCCAGCTAATTCCTGGTTCCAGACAGGGCTTAGCTGTTCCATTGCTCATAAATGCCTACCTTCAAAGTGTATTTCTGGCCCACTGGTAAACCAGATCTATTCCTTTTGTTATGCTTTCTGTTGGCTTCCAGGCCCCGATATTAAGTAGCTTTCTTTTCTTTTTCTTTTTTTTTTATTTGTCTCCTGTGAAGTGCAACATTAGAGCTGACCTGAAGTTAAACAGGGCCCAAGGCAGATTAAGATTCGGGGGCCCCGTTTTCAGTTAGCTCGTTGTCCACCACTAAACAGAGGTGTGTGAGACGACACATGGCGCTGGTTTCACCAGAACAAGACATTACTTTGGTAATGCTTTGGGAAAACTCTGGATTTTTTTTTCTTTTTAAATCTGTTGGTAAATTTCCAAAAACATACACAGTGTGATTAATGCAACATAACTAAAGTCCAGAGTTCACCTATCTATTATTATTAGGGTTAGGGTTCCTGCCACTGATGAGTTTGTTGCATGGTTTGTGTCATTTCAACTGTGAACATTTTCGCCTCTTCCGTTTGCGACACACATGTCTAACCCTGTGCTCTCCTTGTCCCACTCACCCCAGGCCAGCAGGGGCCCCCCTAGGCAACTGGATGCAACATTTATCCTTTGGGCCGGCTCTCTGTGGCACGTTTCAGATCATGTGTTTAGCATGTAGAGAATTGCAGACTTTCTCAATTTCATGGGACATGGGCAGGTTTGTGTAATTCTAATCCCACCTAAAATCTACTTTAAATTGATTAATATTGCCTCATACATACCAGTAGATAAAGATTTGGCTGACAGGGAGACCGAGATTTCGATCCTCTCTGTCAGAGTGTGACTATGTGTGTGTGGTACCAGCTGCCCTTGTATGAGTCTTTATTACTGAGCTGGGCTGTACAACAGCAGTCTCTAATCTAGCCGGCTGGCAGGCAGGCGGCAGGCCGGCCAGTCATTACAGCAAGCTGCATGCAAGTCAATTAGATGCAGTTTAACAAGGAAAAACTGTTGCCAGGTAAAAAAAAAAAAAGAAAAAAAACTTGTTTTCACCCACTGATTTCTGCTGTAGTAATCCTCTTTTGTAGAGTTTATGACGGCGATTAAAAACAGAAGAAAACTTATTGTAGTTTTTGTGTGGGTGTCCCGTCCTGGCAGGAAAGGCAGCAGTGGGGGTGGGTCTGGTTTGCCATTCAATGTTGGTGGCCTTCAGATATGGCCCAACAACAACATCTGTAGAAGCCGTTTTGAAAATCAGAAAGCGATTACCGGGACATGAGGTTGGAAATAAAAGTGAAACAAAGGGATGATGTCAACGGACCTGTTTTTTTTTTTTTTGGGGGTCTGGGGGGCCGATTTTGCGAGGGTGTAACGCGAGCATCAGCCGGCGTGTGCGCGGACAGGCAGACGTGCGACGGGATGTGTTCCTGCAGGTACGCGTGTCCATTTACACGCTGATCAGCCTGCCCCCTCACAATCCCCCCACTCCCTTTCCATATCAGCCTCGCTTCCTGCCCGCATGACTTACAGGCCAGGCCGCACAGAGAAAGATTATAACCAGGCAGATAGCGCCTGTGTGCAATCGATGAGAGCAAATGCACCAACAGTGTCTTCTGGGGAGGTGTGCAGAAGGATGTGCGTTGGGTGGGTTGGTAGGGGTGGGATGGGGGGGGGGGGCATATTAGCTTATTTTCCAAGCAGGGAGCTTGTGATCCGGTCAAGCAGTGCAGCTGACAAATGGGGGGAAGAAATCTGAGAGAGATGTTATGTGAGGAAGGAGGGGCCGGTTTGGGCCCTGGAAGGATGGTGAGACGCACCAGAGACAGAGACACGGAGCAATATAGGGAATAGAAAGTATCTGACATCCGACACAACTCCCCCCATTAGGCTAATTCTTTGACTTTCTCTTGTTGCCAATAGCGTCTCCAAGTGATATTTCCCTCTGTAACGGCATTACGAGAGAGCTGCCTTCTCCAATGCAATCAAACCATTAAGCACAGCACAGCATCCTCCTCTATGGAGTGATTTCCTTCCAATAGAAAACGACTGGATGGGAGCTACTCCACTTTCCTGTCATCAATAACAGAAATAAGTGTGTCTGTATGCATATCTGCAGGGGGAGAGGGAGAAAACTCAGCTCTACAGAAGGGAATTTTTAGCCGGATGATGCCATTAGCAATGGAAACAGATGTATTTTTTCGAAGATATGGCAAGGAAATGAGGTTGGGACTGATTTATGAAGGCTCCGCAGGGGAATGAATGGGGAAAAAACAAGGTATAAGTGACAGATATTAAACAGCGGCACGCCTTGGGGGACACAAATAAATCGGCAAATAGCAACCAAAAAGAAAAAACACAATAAAAACAGAATGATGCTTCGAATCTCTGAACAGGTAATCAGGAGATGGAAGCCGGTATTTGGTGGTACATCACAGCCAGATCTTAGCAGTGGCTTATTGGGGGTAATGACAAGTGGGCTCCAAATATTCGTGACTGGATGTTTTCCAAACATCATTTTTTTGGGGTTTGATTTTTGTTCTATTGTCATAAATGACAAAAAAGTAAAACTATTCGATGAGGACAATGTGAATGATGCCGGATGTCATGGCAGCAAGCTTTAAGACCTTCCCTTTAGTTTTTGATGTGCTTCAGAGATTCACTGTAAGTTTGGAATCTAACAAACTTTTTAGAGAAAACAAATGCAAAGATTCTTTTGAAAAAAAAACAACAAAAAAAACAAGTCTACTTTCACAAATATAGCTCAAATTGATTTGTGCCTAATTACGAGCGGTTTTCTAATTTGCCCGGGTGTAAAAATGTCGTGTTGATAAGGCACCAAAAGTGTCTCCAGCCCCACAGGCCCACATCCTCCTAAATCTGGCTCTGCGTTGAACACCAAAAATCAAACGCAACGGCAGAATTTCAGGAATTTCATATAAGCATGTCGCTGCGGCAAAACTTGACATTCAGGTCAAAGCCCTGCTCAGAGTTTTCTCAAGTTCTCACATTCAACAAGCTGGAATCCTTAATGTCCGTAAGTATGTCATTGAGGAATAATTTTTAAAAGTGAGGCCGGGTAAGAATTCAAAACATTAAAAAAATTAAAATTAAAATAAAAAAGAACATAAAAGATGATAATTTGATCAAATAATAATAATACGGCAAAATAAATCAAACGACTGATTCAAGCTTCTTCTTTTTTCCCTCCTCTCCAACATGCTTGCATTAAAAGATGAAAAAAAATCTGCATACAGAATTGATCAGTCAATTTAAAAGGGGGTGGCCTCTGCAACCCCACAATCATCTCCACCCCCAGTGGTTCCCCTGCTGCCAAATGCTAAACTCAAATTAATAAACACCATTATCCGTAAGACTTTGGGCCTGAGGAGGCAGTGGGGTGGGTGGCCAGTAAATTAAAGAGATGGCCATTTCCCAGCCTCCCTCAGAGGCGCCACGGTCTGCAGCAGCAGAAATATGAATCTTGCTTAGTCACACCGGAACAAAATGGTATCACAAAAAAAAAGAAACAAAGAGAGCTGATGCATAATAATGTCAATGTAAAAAAATGTCAAATCCAAACTTTCCAAACTGAGTTCAAACAGAACATTAGACAATCCATAAAAAAAAAAAGAAAAAGAAAGTTCTTAAAACACAAAATAAGCAGCGGACAGGCTGCAATTTTCAATGCTTCAATAATAATAATAATAATAATAATAATAATAATAATAATAATAATAATAATAATAATAATAATAATAATAATAACAACAAATAAATAAATACATCAGTAAATAAATCACGTCTTTCTTGTATTTGATAAGTACGTCAGCGCTACAATGATCGCATCCGGCGCATCTAATCATCATCATTATGGCGTTAACGAGATAACAATAACGTCAAGTTTTTGGAGATGCAAAACGCGTCCGGCGCACTTTCACCCCCCCTCTCCCCCCCCCCCTCCCCCACCCCACCCCTTTCCTCTCTGCTGGTGTCAAACACGTGTTATTTACCGGCGACGCGTTCATTTCAATTACCTCACCGCATGACAAACAAGGACCGTTATTAGCACAGCAAAATAACGCAAAAGTAGAGGGGGGAGGGATGGAAGGGGGGGGGTTGTGTGGTCTCAAGAAGCAGAGAAGGAGGTTGTGCTTTTAATGAAGAATTAGGATTTAGTACATATTGATAGGACTTAATAGACTGAAGGGGGTCATCAAAGCAGTCGCGACTGAGCGGCTCGTGGGTAATTTACTATCAGTGTCATCTTATGGGACAGAGGGGGGGAGGGGGGCTAATCCCTGCGTCATGACGCATTAATATTTCCACATAAGAGGGGAAACAAAACACACTTTATGCAGGAACTAGTTGTTGTTATTTGATAAATCCCTAGGAGGTTTTGCGGCTTTAAACAACAACACCGACATCAGGTCAGAAAACAAACTCGTCATTAAAAATGATTATTAATTACAAGCTGGAGAAATAAATAGAGGCGGTTCAGGTGTTGCGCTGAAATAATTTCGAACAAACTCGTGCGCTCTTTTGATTTGCCTCACTGACTTAATCGTGGATGTTGCGGTGGGAGTGAAAGCAAACTTAATTCACTTAAACACGTACGCGGAGAGATTTTCCTTCTATTTATTTTTTGCTGTTACTTTTGTTTTTCTTGGCACCCAAATTCAAATAAACTTCCCTGCTCGCGCACATCGATTCTGCAGCAGAGCCGGTGTGAAACGAACATTAATTTTAGTTCACTTGTCGCGGCGCGAAGAGGGGAGAGCGGGCAGAGGAGAGGAGATCAATGGGGAGCAATAACAGCTGACTGCGGGGTGAGAGCTGGGGGAAAAGCTGCTGCTGCTGCTGCAGCAGCTGCTGCTGCTGCTGCTGCTGGAGGAGCAAAACGCTGACAGATAAATCATCTTCTGCTGTACTTTTCCTCCAACATCGACACTTTCGTTCCTCTCTTTCTCTCCGTTTTTTTTCTTTCTCGCGCTTATAGATTATACTTTTGGGATGAGAAAGATGGGAAAGAAAAAAAAAAGTTCAGGCCTTAAAAAGAAGAAGAAAAATCTTTAAATAAAAAGCGACAAATGCGCACGGGATTCTAAAAGCGCACGTTAAACTCTGCAGCAAAAATTAAAAAAAGAACTAAATAATGTATATTTAAAAAAAAATCTAACCCCTGGCTAAGGTTGTAAGTAATAACGCTGAAAGGCTAGAATGAATGAAAAGATGCAAAAATACTATCGTGTATTGATTTAATTAGAAACGAGGTGAGAAACATTGCGTATTCAAAACAGTAAATAGATAAATAAAACGCAATAAATAAGCGAGCTGCAGCTTGAAATAAATAATAATAATAATGATAACAATAATTAACAATAATAATACATTTTAAAAGAAAGCAAATGTACTATATATATATTAATCTAGGACCAATTAAAAATGGCATTTAATTTTAATTTTCCGTAAAATAATAAACAAACGAGCTTATCTAAAATAAGACTCACTGAAATTATTATTATTATATTATTATTAGACAAGACTTTAATGTTGAAAAGGGAAAAAATACTAAATTAATAAACAGAAAATAATGATTTAGAAATCTAAACGATATATATAAAAATATATATTAAAATCATCGAATAAATTCGTTTTATAGAAACAATGTGCAGGTCCGTGTTTCAAGTCGGAAAAACGCGACTCACAGCTGTTTGGTGAATTTATTTCTAACCATATATTCTTATTAATATCGACTAATTAGAACATAACTCCAGATTGAGTGAATAACTGTCAGGCGTGTCACTCTGTTATAAGTCGTGATTTATCGGCATCGCGATAACTGCCTCTGCGACACCGTCTCGTTTTGCACTTTAAAGTCAATTAACTGTATCTAATATGTTCAGTAGGTAAAATGCAAAAAAAGAGGAAAAACAAGCTTTTGCTGGTCGTTTAAAGCTGGTGCAGATTGATCTGATCGATAGAAATCAATGACAGTTGGTCGTGGAGGTGCGTGGTTTGAGCTCCGGACCCGGAACGGAACCGAGTTTCCGAGTTCCTGTTTTCGGAGGAGCCCTAACTCAATCATCGGTGACCCGCTCCGGGCGCAACGGTGCTCCGTCAAGTGCCGTCTCTCTCTCTTCCTCTCTCTCTCTCTCTTTTTTTTCTTACGCGCATTTTATTGTTGGCACCAACTCGGGAAATTAGTGCTAATAACTCCGCCGTACTTTCCGCACAGTCTTCTAATTGTATTATTATTCTCTCTTCTTCTGAGCGCCGCGGCACTTCGCACTGATTGAAACAGGCGCGTGCGCGTCCGCATTATACTTGTTGGCTTCCGTTCAGCCAACAAGTAATAAATAAATAAATAAATAAATAAATAAATAAATAAATAAATTTCGGGTCGGGAACAAAATCATCTGGGGAAGACATCAGGGAAAAGTTGGTACGATTTCATCTTGGAGCTAAAATGTCACGAGAAGCAAAAAAAAAAAAGAAGCAAAAAAAAAAAAGAAAGAAAAGTTCAATCAAACTCGGTTTGCTTCAATTTTATTTCCAGACTCTTCGTTGTTCCTCTACAGATAAGTCCAATCCTATTAAATTCTCCTATATTTTCCTTAACAGATGCCTCAGACTTAAATGATGGGCGACACCGAGTCGGCAGCAGCTCTCAGTCCGTATTCGGACTCTCTCTGCCCCGCCGTGAAGCTGCAGGACCCCCCCCCCTCCCCCCTTAGGGGTCTTCCAGTGGCTGCATTGGTCGCTGCTTATTTAGCAGAGGCTGGGGGTCCGATGATGTAAATTATATTCTCTCCCCCGTTAACAGGTGTTTCCCAACTGCTTTTCTGCCCCCCCCCTCTCCCCTGCATGTGTGTGTATGTTTGTATGCGTGCACGTACCGACGCGCACGCGCCGCCTCAATGCAAGCCGTCTGTTTCTCTCCGCGAGACATTAACTTTAACAAGGATTTCGACAAAAATGACCCATTTGCGAGGTAAAATGCACGTATCTGCCCCCAATTTGTGCTAAAATGTCATATTTGTTACCCCCTCGCTCTCTTTGCTTTAAAAAAAAAAAAAAAAAAGTTTTTAATTATAGGAAAAAGTAGGATTTGAATGAAAAACAAAAAAGGAGGAAAGTTTTCAAGTGGGGACTAAAATGCAAATTCTGTAGAGCAGCAAGTTAAACGTCAGCTTATTTTATGCAACGCATCAAAATCTACCTCATTATAGTCTTTATTCAACCGCAGCTATAACTTGGTTAGTATACGGCTATTAACCCCACATGCGCTCCTTATTATGTCCGCTTTTAATACCCTAACCTAAGCGTAACTGGAACATTCTGTTAGTTATATGTTTAAAAAAGAAAAGAAAAGAAAAAGAAAGAGCTGCCGGGTTCGTGTTCTTGATCTCCAAACTAAACATATCTGGGAGCAGCAGGCCGGCGGGGCGCTCATTACTGCGGGTCAGCGAGGTGCTGCTGATAAAAGCGCCAGGAGAAAGTTTCACATTTTATTCATTTATTCCATCAGCGCGAAAATATCAGGAACATTTTCGGAAAGCCGAATCTTCACCTACAAATCCGCGTTCAGAACTCTTAAAAAAAAAAGAAAAAAAGAAATAGAAAAAGTTGAAAGAGTCTCAGCTGCGTTGAGCTAATGCGCTTTAGTGACAGCGACGTGTGCGTAATGGCATCGACGCACGCAGCGCAACAAATCAAGATGCCACTTTTCTTCTAGTTTAAGGGAAGCCCGCGGCGCACACTGCACGCGCGCGCCTGCACGCGCACGCAAATGAATGAGGCAAAAACAGATTTTAAACGCGCACGAGCGTTAGCGTCCAAAACCCGTGCCGGGATAGACTTTTTTTCCTCTCTTTCTTTGCTATACTTTTTATTCTTTTGCGCGACAGTCGCGGAGAAAGTTCGAAACGCTTCCAAGGAAAATCAGAAAGACGCGGCGAGCGCGACGGAAAGGAGCGAAAGCGGAACGTGTTTTGCGCTTCAAAACCAAAACGACAACAAACAGACAGGAGGTACTCACCTCTCCGGGGCGAGAATCCGCTTCTACTGAAGACGGCTGCTTGGTTTCCGGCGTTTTCTTCTCGCCCCCCCCACCCTTCTCTTTTTTTGATTATCCTCTAAACAAACCGAAAACTTTTCTGCGGAGTTGGGAGTATCATCGGTGCGGCACCGGCCCTTTCTGGACGAATACGCAGCCGCAACCGAGAGATAACGTGGAGACGCGTTAGTTTGGAGAGGCGGGGTGGAGGGGAAAGAGCCAGAAAAAAGAAAAAAGAAAAAAGAAAAATGAAAAAAGAAGTAGTTAACACCTCCTCTTGTTTGTTAGTTTGCCACAGCGCGACGGGAGAGTGAGGGACTTGGAAAGAGAGAGGCTGACTTTCCACCAGACACGCTGTAAAGTGGGTATCAATGGCTCGATCGCGCACAGAGTGGGACGACCAGTGAGGAAAGGAGCGGCGGAGCCGGCGAGAGAGAGCGCTGGATCGCAGAAACGGTGGCAGGCAGTGGTGTGAGGGGAGGGTGGCGGTGCTGCTGCTGCTGCGGAGGAGCAGGAGGAGGAGGAGGAGGAGGAGGAGGGAGAGGAGGGGAGTCACAGCGCTCAACAGCGACGTGTGTAAGGCTGGAGCTGAGCAGAGAGCGTGGGGGGTGGATGAGGAGGGAGGGGGGCGACCGGGGGGTCCAGGGCGCACCGAGGTGCAGTGCTGCCGCGCAGCGCTCGGGCTGCTCGGTGCCTTACGGAGGCACAGAGAAGGAAAACCTCACAAAACAAAACAAAACAAAACAAAACAAAACAAAAAAATTATCTAAGAATCACCCGATTCTTTTTTTTCTTCCGTTTCCTCCTCATCTCAACTGCTATCCATAGTGCAGACAAACCAGCGCCCTAAACCGAGCAGGAGCGAACTTTACGGATTAAAGCACGGCTATATTTAATAGAGTGAACATGAGAGTAAAATTTCAATCAAAGAACAATAAAAAAAAAAAAAAAAAAACATTTTGAATCTTGTGTGGACTGTAACTGGGTCCCCCCCCCCCCCCCCCCCACCCCCCCACCTCCTTTGCTGTCTGGCGTTTCGTTCCCCTGGGTGATTTCCACTGCGCTTTGTGGGCAAAGTGAATGAATTATCCCCCCCCCCCCCCCTCGCCCCCTTCCCACAACCTCCTCTCTCTTTCTCTCCCCTCCATCCCCCCCTCCGTTTTTTTTTTCTCTTTCACTCGCTAGAGAGAGACGGCTATTTGCCATAAAGCCAATGAAGTCCAGCTCTTAACAAAAAGAAGTGGACTAGCAGACACTCTTAGAAAGTGCGTCCTAGAGAGACTGAAGTTAGTGAGACAGAGGGACAGAGTTCACTAAAGCCCAGCTGGGTGGCGGAGGGATGCGAGGCTCACGGTGGTAAAACACACTTGTCAGAATGTGTAGTTTAGTATTATTTCCAGATACTCAAATTCGAATTTGGATGCAACAATTAAAAGTTTAGATGCAAAAAATAAAAAATAAAAAACATTAAAAAGCGACAAGCCAAAACGAGGCTTTAACCAAATTGTTTCATAATAATAATAATCATCTTCCAACACTTAATTTATCTGTCCTGATTTGTTTTTGTTTTTTTCTCTCTTTATGTGAATTAATAGAAGTTCATCTCCCGGTTATCAGCTTCCTACATCAAACCATTTTGACCAAATGCGCTGAACACTAATAAAGAAAGTTAATCTCATTTGAGAAAAAGTCCACAAAAAAAAATGTTTAAATGATCTGCTAAGGAAAACGCGAGCCTTAGACGATAGCAGCAGTCCTGTCCCCTCTGTGCTGCGTCCCCCTGCTGGCCACATGTGGAAGTGAACCTGCATCACCTTGATCCTGGAGCTTCTCTTCCTGTAATGGCCTTCGACAGCATAAATGAAGACTGTGTTCCAGAACGTCTGCAATATAGACGTTTGCCTTTTGCGCTCAAAATCAATATTTAAAGGGATTGTTTAGGATTTTTAAAATAATGTAATGCCTTTTTAAAAGGTGAGAAGCAGGTAAGATTTTGTCTACAGTGTATAAGTCATCTGGCATCTTAATTTTATATCGATCCAGATGAGTTTGTCCTTCAGTGTAAAAACTGCCAGTGTAAAAGGCCCCCAAAACGACTTGCTAGTGTGCAACCCAAACGTTAAACATTCAAATGTGAGCTATTTCCATCCGCCAGTGCAGTACAGATAAGAAGATGCATCGTCACATTTACAACTATCCATTTAAGCTTTGAACGTAAATATTTTTCTGCACAACAATATCACTGTATAATAATACCACAACTTAAAAAAAAGAAATTAATTTGCTTTGGAGTTTAATGTGTAGCTTCAGTTTCATGTTTCCTGTCATTTTTTTTAATGAATTACAAACTTTATTGCACCTCTTGCAACAAATTCCATATACTGACAACAACAATGCCTGTTGGCTAAGAGTCCTGTGCTTGGCCTTAGTGATGGAATCAGGTCGATGGCTCAGTGCGTAATCAGGATTTACACGAAAAGTTGATAGCAAAAAAACCCCCAAAGAAAATGCGCAGGTAAGACGGCTGAGCTCCTTTTCTGAAAACCCTCAAAGGTTCTGGAGGCGTCCCTTCAAACCCCTTTACCAACAAAATGAGCCTTCCTCTTCCAGCTCCTCCCCACCGTCTAAAAGTGCATCACGAACACATTGAGGCTCTTCATCCTCCACCACCAGCTCATTGCACATAGAGCCACGTTTAACTCTAACAGACTGTTGTGTTTTCGAATGGAAGTAACTCTTTGATCCGGTTTCCCCGACTATGATATCTAACAATGGCGTGGGAAAAGCGAAAAGGGAACGTGAGTGCGTTTGGTTTGTGTGTGTGTGTGTGTTTGTGTGTGTGCTGGGTGGTCTCCTTGCACATGGAGGGGCAGCGGCAGCAGTAGCACTGCCATTAGTGGTGTGTTGTCTTGCTAATAGGCTCAGTTTGGAGTCAATGGGCTGCCTGAGGAAGAGGACCATCCATGTATTAGATCCTTCTCCATTCAAAGTCTAATGCCACCCCTCTTAGTCCAGCCCCCTGATGTTTTTAAATGGTGCCTCTGTGTGTATTGACAAGGAAGCACTTTGATTGCACCTGTTTCACTCCAGAAGTCTCTGCACTGCTTCTCCCCCCCCACATCTTCTCTGTTAACCTAAAATATATTTTACCGTATTAAAGTGGCCACCCATATAATCCCCACAGTCCTGTGACACGATGTAAGCGCCCGTTAAAAGAGTCGGGTTAACACGCGGGGCTGTGAGGGGGAGGGCTTGTCCTGTTCGAATATTTCTCGGCATCCATCTGAGCTGAGTCACGTCCCGCCGTTATGAAATCCCTGACATCTAACACGAAACGGCGGAGAGCTAATGAAAAGCCAAGCTGACAGTCGAGGGTCAGGAATGGCCTTTGGCGGCACGTTCTCACCTCTGCCTCGACCAGGTTTGTCTGTAAATTGAATCCCACTTTGGAAAAAACACAAAAAACTCAAAAAGAAGAGGACTTGAATGAAAACTGCTGGAGAGGCTGTGATACAATGGTCCAAACAACACAACCACCAAAAAAGGATGTGGAAAGAGTTGTTGGTTTCAATAAAGCAACATTTCATTCTCTTGAAAAGTGATTTTACACATTGAAAACCTGCATGATGTTGGGAGATTATCTGCTGTTGCTAAAATGGCTAGATGAGCTTGTGCTGCAAGCAAAGCTGGCAAATCCTCTTCCCTAAATCCTAGCAATTTCACATTGTTATGTTGAAAACATGGAGTTTACCTTTATTTAATCGCAGGTGCCTTCAAGGTTTCCATTGGCCGTTGAGCCTGTTCAAAGGGAGCAAACATGCTTCTAGGTAGATTGGCATCATTGCATGCATCAGCCTGAACATGAGCCTGGAGAACAATATCATACACTAATCATCGGCCTCCATTTGACTGCCCTCCACTGGGCCTTTTTGAAGGTGCAGATCACATAAGTCCTGTAAGTTACAAAGTGGGGTCTGTGTGAGTCAGACCTATTTGTCCAGTGCCTCAACAGGATTGAGATTCTGAGAGCTCTGGAGCCATTCAGTACTTTAAACTCTCTCTTGTGCTCGTCAAACCTTTGCTGAACCATTTTCACTATGTGCGAAGGTGTGTCCTCTTGCTCAAAATGGCCAGAACCGTCAGGGAATGTGATTTCCATGGTAGGTACATGTCACAGTGGCGTTCACATAGCTGGCATGTCCTAAGGCAGTGGTTCCCAAACCTTTTCTCCTGGGCCCCCCCAGCGGTTTCCAAACATTTTCTGTTTTCTGTTGTTTTGGAGGAAAAACTGTTAAAAGTTCTTTGCGTTTTGCTGGTTTGCTGCCATGATTCTAACACCTCAGTAGCTCTGCAGAGCAGCAGCAGGTCTCCATCAATGCCGCACAGGTGTAAACCCAGCGCCAGCGTCATAGCGCTCATGTTGCGTTGAAAGGCGAGTCGGAAAAACAGGTTACGACACGTTAACGGATTAAACAGTTTTAACTGCTGATAAAAGTGACAGAGGACACAGATATGGGAAATGTGGAAGCCCCTACTGTATCACATTGACATAGGAATAACAGAGAGTTGGCCATTCTAAGGTAAAATGTACATACAGCATTCATGTTTGTTTGTTTTTTATCCTGTCTGCTTCCCGCGCCCCCCGGGTTGCTCACACGCTTTGATCAAAAGAAGAACTTTTGCTACGAGTTTTGTTTCTTTTCAGTTCTTTACTGTGACGTGTTCGTTCTGAATTTTAGGACATTCGTGCGTTTAGTTGCTTTGTTTCCATCTAACAAGTCTGAGTTAAACATTAAGCAGATTATTTTTGCTCAGATGAAAGTATTTTAATTTTGTGGTCATTTCCCCCTCCTCACTTCTCATCTACTAAATTCCCTCACAACAGCAACAACCTGTTAGCTTATGCAGCCTGTTTCCTATGCCAATAATCAGTCTCCTCTGTATCTGGCTTGTTTTTAGTCATTGTCAGATCCACCTGTTACCGTCCCTATGTCTTGCTGGCCAATTCCATATCACAATCCTGTCCTTGTTTTATTCAGTTCTCAGGTTGATCAGTACAATTCTGGACATCTCTGCACATCTTCCAATAAATAAATAATGGCTAAATAAAGAACTCTGCAGGTGAAAATCGTCAAACCTGATGCCAAACAGAGTCTTGTCTGCTTGCAAAAAACATTGATCCACTGTTTTAAGTCCATTGAACAACTATGCAAACGTTTTTTTTTGGCGAGGCCAAACCATAAAAACCTGTGTATGAGTGCTTTACTTGGGACAAACTACCTGTTGGCGATTGGTCCTTATCCGGAGTTGCCACTGATTGCTGCCAAAGGTTCTGCTATGGATTTGAGTCATTTTATGTAAAATATTCAATGGGATCAAGAACAAAGTGTAATTTGTGTCCTTCATGGTGAAGAGTGAGGGCCCCCAATAAACTGTTTGGTCATTTTCCAGACAAGTAAAACAAAAAAAAAAAGGTCCCGATGAGACGTATATAATTTTTTAGCTTTTTTGTGTGATCTAGCAAATTTTTCTTTAAACAGAAAGAAAAATAATCTAGAGGAAATAACTGGGGACTGGACACCTATTTTTCCTCTTCACATCCAAAGCGGCTTAAACTCGACTCTTCTGGCCACTTTCGTGACTCGAGCGACGCCCCTTTGAGGCGGCTCACGCCGCACGGGACCCGATTCCTTAAACAAACCATGTCTGAGGGCAATTTACAGCTAATCCAGACAGACACCGGTCATTTCTATCTTTCCTTTCATAATTTATGATTGGTGGGAATTTATAGTGCCGGCTCCCTGGCCGTGCATGCCACCGAATCCGCATGTCTGTAATATAATGAGATTTTAGCACGGCGAGATTATAAATTATGGTGTGATTTGTTCTCATGCTGTTTTGTCAGGGCATTGCCTTTGAGTCTCTCTCTCTGAGTGTGTGTGTGTGTGTGTGTGTGTGTGTGTGTGTGTGTGTGTGTGTGTGTGTGTGTGTGTGTGTGTGTGTGTGTGTAGCTTGGGGACATGGCTGGCATTTGGCTGCCACGATGCTCTAATTGCTGACGTACACACAGATAGATGGAACCTGATGGTTGGTGTCGCCACTGGAGGGAGAGGAGGGGAGAAGAGGATGAGGAAGAGGAGGCGGGGGTGGGGAGGAAAGAAAAACGAAGAAGAGGAGAAAACGCGGATGAAGAGAATAGAGATAAGGAAGCATAACAGATTGGAAGAGATAAGGAGGGTGAAGATGAGGAGCAGAAAAGAGAGAGAAGCAGAGCAATATGAGAGAGACGAATGGACAGATATGTGAAGAGACAAGTGAGGGCGAGAGATTCGGTTGACACACAGGCTCCACGTCCAGGCGCTCGGCCGCGCAGAAGAAGACCCGCTTAAGGAAAGCAGAGCTGGGAGGAAAAGAGAGGACGGGGGAACGGAGGCCGGGCCGCATTCATCTCGCTCTCGGATCCCTTGCTCCAGGGAGCTGTTGCGAAATGAAGAATTACATGGCCCTGATCAGATTACATTATAGAACAAGTGATTACATGCGTTTGACTTGTGCACAAAGGAGCAAAAATGAAGGAAGGGAAACATACATGATCTGATTAATTATGTAATTATGTGGTATTTGCTCTGGCTATGATACATGGCCAACATTTTAAAGGGAAGGCGGATGGGTAATTTCATCAATGTTTCACTGCTCGCCGTCTCTCTCTCTCGACGCTACAGAGGTTGATTTTTATATTTTACGGGCCCAGTGAAAATGCTTTCTCTGCTTGAGATGTAAAACATTTAATTGTATGATAAGTGGAGGCAGGAGGAAGACGACGCTCTAATGACACCAGTGCTTCATCGAGAATCGTCCAGAACAGTCGACTTTAAAGACAGAAGAGACAATCGACTGAACTTCAACCAACTTCTTGTTGGTCAAACTATCATGTCCGTCAGGAAGTAAAAGCATCAAACAAATCAAAAAGAATGTAAATTTATATATACATATAAGCTGTTTATGTATCAAAAAGTTGGAAGATTACTACACTTCTAATTCTAACTAGCTTAATGAAATATACCGATGCGTGACCTATGACATGATTTTCCGGATGTAGAGTTTTTACATCCACAAATTACTAACTCGACAGTGACCAGTCTGTCTAACTATAGCCTGTTGCCAGCCACTGTACTGAAGCACAATCCAGTAGGTGTAGACAGATGGACACGACGGTGAGAACAGCTGTGGAGTGGAAGCATTTTACGAAAATAAATCTTAATAGTGTGGTGTGCTTTTATTTTCAGCCACCTATACTCCGATACTCCAAAAACAAACATTTCTTGTCATATGATATTTGGTACTTCCTGAGCAGGTCATAGTAAAAAAAAAAATAGAATTTGTCAATCGATTTATAGAGGTTAAGAAATGAAAAAGAAATATCCAGTGCAGTCGTCTCAAAAAGCCACTGCAACAACATTTGTATCTTTACGTGGAAACTGCTTTGTTGTCTTATTAATAAAACAATATTCTCATTTTGGCTCCCTGCCACTTTATAACCAAGTGTCACCATTTCATTTATTCCTACTTGTCACGTATCCTGGTTGCCATGTTGCTTCAACATTACAGCAGAATTTACAGAACCATTAAAGCTCGTCTGTTCAATGACACCATCTCATCATAACCCCCCATCCATCCACGTTTTTGTTGCAAATCTCGACTCAACATGAAATAGGAAGTCACTTTCTAAACTATATTTCTGTATTAATGACTTAATTATACAGTAAGCGGCGATGAATTGCTGTTATTCTTTACAGCAGTTATGCAAATGATTCAATTATTAGCATGCCCCTCCCGTAAAAGTGATATAATATTTATAGGAGATGATTAAATTAATATTCAGTCATTATGAGATTAATTAATCATAAATTAAAATTTTACGATCGTGACAAATCTGCACAGCACATGCAGTCTTTCCTCTTCAGCAGGTACTTCACACATTCATCACTTGGCCCGACGGGATGACACAGGTACCAGGCATCATAGTGTGAATTAAACTTAATGATATTAATATAATGGAATAATAATAGAAGAGGAGGTGAAAGGGGGGGAATGAAGGGGATTTGAAAAAAAAAACAACAACATATGTGTAGCGGTAATTAAAAATGTGACGGAGGAGAAACGTCATTAAGATATTCACTTCATGAAAATGACACACCTATTAGAGCTTACTAGAGAAAAAAATTAATCTCTGAAATTCAAATATTTTGGGGGGAAAGAATGAGTAAAAGCTGTTCATTAAAGACTTCAACCCATGGAGGGAATCAGAAGATATAAAAGAAGAAGAAGAAATAAAATAAACAAAATTCCGGCGCAAGAAATGTTGGGGCTGAAATACTGTGTTCGTTTCAAGACGGAGGAAAGGGGTTGGGGGGGTGGAGGACGATCAGAGTGTGTTTTCTCCCTCACCGCGCTCCGGTCGCTCTGTCAACTTCAAACATATACGGGAGCTGGATTGTTATTTGCTCTGAGCAGCCTGCGTGGCTTGGCTTTTTGATTAGCAAGACACAGAAAGGCAGAGCGAGCAAGAGGAACCGAGGGAGAGAGAGAGAGAGAGAGAGAGAGAGAGAGCCTTGAGGCACATGTCAAGCAATGTCACAGATAATCACACATTGTCTTAAAATAGCTTTGAAAATGACAGTGTGAGGGGCGGGGTGGGCTGGGGAGGCGGAGGTCGGGGTTTGGGGATGTGTGAGGGACCGTCAGAGAGCATGTACCGTAATTAAAGAGCAGATAAAGTTAATTTCTGACAACTCCCAGAGGGCCGCTTTCAAGGGCATCATAGAAAAGGTGTGTTGTCTGTATACATATGAGGAAAGCTGATGGCTCTCGAGCATCAACTCACTGTCTGTTTTATTAGGTACAGCTTAGCAGTACGCACAGCATTGGAACCGGAGGAGACTCAGGAGAAATCCACACTTTCCTGATCCCGGTCTGAATTTCACACATCATCCGGGTCATGTGTCTGCAACCCATCAATAGGGATGTCTCTGCGTCTAAAGTGTCTTTATTTATTTTAAGTTTTCCCAAATATGCTCCATTGGAAGAAGACACCGGGGAAAACCCTGAATGAGATTGGGAGTGACTGCAGGGGAAAAGAGATGCCAAGTCAACAATGCTTAGAACAGTGATCTTGGAAATGACAATAGATTTATGGACGTTTGGTGAAGTAGTTTTTTTTTTTGCTTGGTAAAGAAAAAAAGTGACCATGACTAGGCAACTTACACAAAGCAGAATGAGTGTAAACATCATTTAGTCAAAGAAGTTAATATGTTTCAAGGTAATCAAGTTATTAGTAAACCTGTGGTAAATTCAGCCAGTTTGTGTAAAACATTAAACCACTCAGTGATTTACTAAGATATTTGACAGGAACATGGTTCTGCCATGTCCTGTGAGCCGCAAACCCCTCAAGCAACGGCACCAAAAAAAACCTTCACTTCCCAAAATCTCTGTGCATCGCTTGGCTCCCGACCAAGTATTTTCATAATGAACAATGCCTAGTAGGTCTGCTGCTTCGTTTTCCATCTTGGTTTTTCTAGTTGCTGTGAAACTTCAGATTGCAGAATGCCACCAATTAAATAAACATCCTCTCATTTGGGATCCACTCCCATCTCCTTCAGATATGTGGGAAGAACTATGACGACAAGCTAAAACCCAGCAGCAACAAATAGAAAAAAAACAAAACAAAGCCAGATTTTGGCATTAAAGACCATCTTTTTGTTATTATTATTGTTTCTCTGCTTCCCCCCCATCTGCTCCCTTTGCTCTATAGTTGGCAGAGGCTGGTAGCTGAGCTAAAAATAATGTTTATTCCTGCAGATGTTTAATGGTGCATCAAATGGGATAACAAGGACGGTTGATTTGTGGGCCTCTCTCTGCAATTACCCTGCCTCCCCATTTGCTTCCTATTTAAATTAAACAAGCCATTGATTTTATGCTGAATATTATTGTGCCATATTCCCCCAACTGCCATTTTGATAGAGATGTGGAGTGATTGGACGGAGGCTCAGGCATTTTATAACGCTTTAAGCAAAACCTGTAGTGGAAAAAACACAGGAGACAAAAGTCTCAGAGTTCTTATTATTGTTATTCTTTTTCATCAAAATGAATTAATCGAGCTTCTGGGACATTTATTTTTAGACGTAGAATCTGCTGAGGACTAGTATCTGCAAAGTATCCTTCAGTAGTTGTGGGGTTTTTTGAAGCTGGAAAAGAGTGTGGTGATTCGCTCTTTATGCATCACTGTTTTGTGGGTTTGTACTAGGCCATTGTTGGGGGTTGAATTGTTTAAGTTGTCCCTAAAAAATAAGAGCTTTTCAAATTGATCTTTGCCTCTGATTTTGTGACATACTGGAGAAAAAAAATCAAGCCACCCTTTGTTTTTTTGTTTGTTAAAGTTAGTTAAACCCATTGCATCATGTTCCTTCCACTTCACAACATGCACCATTTTGGGGAAGGAGGACACCCAACCAGAGAGAACGTAACCAAAGAAACCAGCAGAGAACAAGGAGAAACAAGGAGAAAAGATCCAAGTATGATGTTAAAAATCTGATTAGTCTAATCTGAGGGATGCAGAACAGCTGGGAGAAAGAGTACAGAGCAGAGAAACTTACTGAGTTCCTGCCAGATACAAACATGCAAAATGGTGATGGCCAAACGACCGGATCATTGTGCTGAAAAGAGGTTTAAATTAAAGGAGAAGTTTAAGAAGGGCTGTTGTCATTGCATAGAATCTTATTTTAAAAAAAGACTCTGACATATTTAATAAGTCAAAGCCAAGATTTTCCTTCACTGATTTCAAATAAAACAATGAAGCTCATCTTTTGCAGATCTATACTTAATTCACTTTGCTATGAACCTTAAGCAAATACAGCAGGAGCTTCATGAATCAAACTTAAATACAACAAATTAGAGGAAAATGCCTTTTTTCTTCTTTCTTTTTCTTTTTTTTAAAGCAATGCCTATCGGTGTTTTAAAGTGTGTAAAAACATGTCCATCACCCAGCTCACCTCCAGATACTCAGCTTCCTTTGTTAAAACACACACTGACAGAAAATACTGTACATGATAGAGAACTGAATGACAGCTGGATGGAAAGGTAAGGAGGAATAACACAGTGTTATGACAGAAGGCAAACTGCTGATGTCCATCAGCGGGTGCTGATACTAAAATATTCAGCAAGTTAAAGGTGAGATTTAAAGCATTTTTCCTTTCAGTAGATGTTAAAATCTAATGAAAAAACAACAACAAACATCTGTTAAAGAAGAGATTCAAAATAAACTGTAAAAAAAAAGCTGGCTTGAAATCATTTTTTTGCAGTGAATATATTGAGTGAGATGAACTTAAAGAATATTGATTATTAAAAAAAAGTTAAAATGATTGGCATAGTTGAGGGTTGTTACATTTTGACAAAGTGAGAACTAAGAAGCCTAAGAATAATATCTAAATCTGAGAAATATGGGGATGACAGAATCAGGCTGTGTGGGTTTTTTGCCAGCTGGACGTACTGGTCCAATTCAACTCAACCCAGTTTATTTATATAACGCTAATTTGTAGGGTCATCCTGAGACCATTTACGACAAAATGAAATTTTAATTTAATCATCTACATTCCCACTGATCATTGTTATGAAACGGCACATTGAGTTCAGTTTGCTTTTTCAAGTTAGTTTAGAAAGTTTTCTAAGGAAAACCAGAAGATTGAATCATTTCAACAGTTTTACTTCAATAACCGTTTTTCCCTTTTTCAACAGCTGCTCTTTTGTTCAGACGCTTGTTGAATCAACAGCTTTAAAGATCAAATATCTCAACCTGGAGATGCTGAGAAGCATTTCTTGCCGCGACAAAGTCCAGGTGACAGAAAGCAACATATATACTTTCACACAGTCCTACTCCTCACTGCTTCATACACTGTGTTAGTCATGCCTCTGCAAGCGATTAAATTTCATTGTTGTTGTTTTTTTCTTTCTTTTTTTTTTTTTTTGAAGGAAAAATGAGATCACCTGTGACAGGTTCATCATCATGAAGGCCTTCTGGAGGCATTTTCTCTGACTATCCAGCCTGACAGTCAGCGACTCCATTAGCCATGTGTTTTCATCCAAAACACAGAAACCCTGTCAGCCAGGTTTCGAAGCTCGCGCACACACACACACACAAACACAAAGGCCGGGGACTGCTGCTACCGAGGAGTGAAGATTACACCGAGAAAAGAAGTCAAGTGACAAATTCAAGTGGCCAGAAGAAATATCAATTCATTTAGGACCAGTGAGCAGCGAGCCGGCTGTCAGACGGGGCAGGAGAGAGAGATCAAAGGGGTTTTACCCCTGAAATGACAGATGCATTAGAGTTGAGAGCAAGACAGTTAATTTGGTGTGTGTGTGTGTGTGTGTGTGTGTGTGTGTGTGTGTGTGTGTGTGTGTGTGTGTGTGTGTGTGTGTGTGTGTGTGCGTGTGCGTGTGCGTGTGCGTGTGCATGTGCATGTGTGTTTATTCATTCGGCACCACACTCTACTGCGGCCATTAAAAAGTCAACGGCTCAATTGATTAGATGTGCACACTGTGTTTAGGTGTAAAATATAACATGTTGAATCACCTCTTAGACTATGTCATTACGGAAAAAAAAACAAAGAAATACAGAGATCTTTTGGTAATTGCTTAACTGAAGATTTTTAAGTGTAAGTTGTTTTTTAAAGGTTCTGCTGTGGCCTCTCTGACGGAGCATGTCATTCACCTTTTGCTTGTTAACAGCTACGGTTGGCTCAAGCTAGGAGTGTGACCTTAAGCAGAAAATAAGGACACGGGAGATGCTTTTAAAAAATCTTTCGGTTAATTTCATGGTCCGGACAAGAAACATGTCAACTAAATTTCAAGTTTACCTTTGATAACCAAATGTATAAGCCTGCAGAAACCAAAAAGGCCACCGTGGCCCTAAACGGTCCCTATGCTACGGAGGTGACACATGCCTTTAATTCAAGCTGGTTGACAAAAAAAAAACAAAAAAAAAACCGGGAAGCCCACAAAACACACTTGGGCCATAAATGTGGGGCCTATACATCCCGTTGCATTTCATGATGATCTCTCTGCTTGCAGATGTGGCCTTGCCACCTTGACCCCGCTTGAGTCTCGAGCGCTCATAGCTTAAGTTTCACCTTGATATCTAGGACCAGAGAACGGGCAACCCGCCATCGTCCTGCCTTTGTGGTGGACTCCCTGTTTGCCATGATCTTGGTGCTGATACTTGGATTTGAAAGCGGATCCCGTCTTGCCTCAAGCCCCCAGTTTCACAAAGTAACTTTTCAACATTATAGTGCGTTCTCTCTTCTGTGAAAAACATCAACTCTAATCGACAGTAGTGCTTTGATAATTGCTCTCCAGTCAGAAACTGTGCTGTTAAATTAGCTAATGCCAACAGAAGGCTTCACAAACAAGTGATTTGTTTAATTTCCTCCTGCAAATAACATCTGATATTTAACATTATCATTAAACAAAGTGCCTGTTAAGCACAAGAATGAAAGTCTTTCCATTGGGAGGTGTTAAAGAGAGGCACTCAAGTTGTGAGTAGGGATGTAAACAAATACGACTTCTGATGAGTTGAGTAATGGTTTATCATTTAACAAGTAGCATCTGCTTAGCAACCTCAGTGGCAACAATAACTAACAACAGAAGTTTTAACTTTGCTTCGAGAGCAACCACAACCACCCGTTTAGAGGGGCAATGGAACAAGAAGGTACCTGAGTTAGAAGCATGACTAAGGGAACTGGAAGTGATGTCACTTACTCTCCATTAATTTCCTAATGAACTTGTGTGATGAAGCATCAATCACCTGCCTTCCTCCAGCCGATGGAAATGCAGCATACACACAGATGTACACACGCTTGTGACACGACACAAGAAAGTTGAACGATGTTCAACTTTTGTCAGTGATACGGAGTCTACGTGCTTCGATATTTGGCGTCTTGCATAAAGATTTTATTTTCCATGCCTCAAGTATAATGGTTTCTTAGGTAGAATGCTTTCCACCATTTTGAACCAGTCTGGTCATTGTTTTTTGACCTCTGACAGTCTCACAACTGCTGCTCATTGGGAGATGTTTTTGGACCATTCCCTTTAAACTCAAGAAATGGCTGCGGGGGTAAGTGTTAGCATCATCAGCAGTTTACTGCCTAGCATCAAAAACCATTAAAGTTTCAAAGTCATACAGATCAGATTTCTTTCTCCCCTTATTCTGATCCCCAGTTTGAGTTTCAGCACCTTAACATTACCATATAAAACTGCCAAAATTCCTATTATTCCTGCTGTATTGCTAACCGCTATTTATGCTAACAACACATGTACCTAATAAAGTGGCCACTAAGAAGGCATTCCGAAGCTTAATACTTCCTGCTCAAAGGCATCGACTCATTTTTTTGCTCAGCTCTCACTCTCACTCTCAGTGCCTCCGCATTGCACATGGCAAAACTGTGTTTCAATTGACACCGTGGCACTTTTGTGGCCAATCACATGAGATTATACCATTGCATGAAAACAAAGAGGGGGCAGACACGACAGTCAGGTGGGAAATCTGTCCCTCCCCTCAACCAGTACGCTGCGATGAGGAAGACCTGCTGAGTTCGGTTCCACTTCCCTTCGATCAAACAATACACAAAACCAAGAATACATACATAAAGTTAGACAAATATACAGCTTCTCATAAATACACTCAACTCAAATGGATGTGTTGACGTACAAAAAACATTCATATTTTCCCAAGTTAAGCTAAGATACAGGGCTACAGACGCTCTGAAAAGACCCAAACGTCCCATCACTAGTCCTATAAATTCATTGGCAAACATTACATTAAAGTTAACATGCAATCCATTGATCCGTACCGGTGTTTATCGCATTCATCTCAAGCAGGTAGGCGGTAAGAGGCGGTGCTCTAATCCATACTTTATATTTAACATATTGTCACAGTAAGAAACTCATTTAACCATAATGGCCTTGCGGTAATAGTGAGATCACAGCAACGTTCCCCTGATGGAAATGGTGATGCTTATGGCTAAATCAATATTCAAGTATGTACCATACCAATGTTTTAGAGTCCATTACGGCTGCCGTGCAACGAGCTCATTGTGAGCGAAACAAAAGAATTTGAAAAATGTGGAGCGCTTTGATTAGGCCTTTTCAAGGTGATCTCAGGACTTTTTTTTTTATTTGTCACTTCATCCAGCTCACCCCCCTCGCCTCCCCGTCTCGTCCGTTTCTTTGATGAAAGAAAAGAAGTGTACAGATGTTGAAGTACGCTGACATGCCCTTGTGGAGAGATTTCAAGCATGATGCTAATAACAATAATTAGCTCCTAAGTGTTTGTGGAGGGGGAGGAAGAGACATGAATATTCTCTCATTGTGGTGGTGTATTAATATGTGAGTATGTGTGTGTTGTGTGTGTTTTAGGACAAATGGCTTCCCTGTGTCTTTTTAAAAAGGACAAATTAGGCATAATTGCTTGTTTCAGGGTCTGAGGATGAAGGCGGCTTTTTGCTACTTCATTATGCTCGTGTTAACTCTCTGAGAATGCGCACGCTGACACACACCCATACACACTTTGTGTGTGTTTAAAAACATAATATTGTGACTATTTATGAGCAAAACAGCAATTAATGTGGGAAAAAATGGCTTGTTTACTGAGGACCAGTGGAACTGAAAGCAACTATTTACGAGTAAAAACTCCCATTACGATAATTTTAAAAAGAGATTATAATTTCTAGTGAGTTCAAGCAAAGATTTGCACCATGAGTAATTGGACTGCATCGGGACTGATACATTCATTTTATGGTCGGAGTGGATACAAAGGAACTGAATCCACATGCCACTTGCAGCAATCAAGATGGGGGGGGGGGACTTTCTGATGTGCAAAGGCATCAGCTTTGATTAGCGTTACAGTACGTCTTTCCCGGCTGTTAGATATTTGAGAAATTATTATTAATAACAAAATGATTTCCACAGATTAACCCCATTCAGGCTTTCGTCTTGATCCCTTGGCCCTTAGGAAATTGATCTAGGGAAAGATTGATGGGTCTCCCGCAGTTTTAAAGCATTTGTCCTTGCTGGTCTGTTTCTTCTCCATCTTCCGGTTGCACCCAAGTTACACGTGCAGACGTCAGTTTAATGATGCAACCGTATTTCTGAATGTCACATTGAAACAAAGTGCAATCGTGAAGTTGTTGAAGTAAATGCGACTTTAAAATCACTTAACGTCCAGTTGTGATGGAAAGACTTTTGATCCAAAATGTGTTGGTAAATGCGTCAGTAATTAAAGTCAATATTTCCTTAATTCCAACAGTTTGTATCTTTTCTATACATGAAAAGGAAGGAGAGGTTTACATTAATTATGAGAATTATATTGTATCAAGTGACTAAAGGAATTGGCAATCAGACCAGTACAATTGCTAATTAACTGCCAAGACGTAAACAGAGTGAAATAGACCTACAGGTCTAAATAACTAGAATGTTGTGAAAAAGCTCAATTCTGGGAATTAGCTAATCAGCTGTTTACCTCAATGCATCTGTGGATGCTTCCTGAGCCTCCGACTGGTCTCCCAGCCTGGGTTGGTTTGCTACCCAGTTAAGGGGAAGACCGCTCCCTGGTCCAGTGTTCTCCTTTTAGATGAAATAAAGTCTAGCATTTTACTTGGAAATCAAGATTCGAGACGGCAGGAAGGGAAGAGCAGAGCATCTTACAGCTGCTTCCCTATTGTCAAGCCCCACTGCGGCCGGTTAATGTCTGGTTTGGTTCTAGCCAATTTGCAGTCTGGCCCTCACTATTTTGGGGCAGAAAGATGGGAATGTGGGCGGGGCGTGCAGGAGCTGTTGTCATTGCTCCGATGATGTTGTCTGCAACAACAACGAAGAACCTTGAGGCTTTGATGGACTCGTATAAACCCAGATACTTCATTTTGTCCTACGGAAAGTCATTGCTGGCACAAATATAAGGAAAGCAATTCAGATTGGCCAATTAGTTTGTTGTACGTACAAACATATCCATATTGTGGCACTTTATTTTTTTTCCAATATGTGTGACCTTTGGATTTAGGTAATGCAGTGAAAAGATGCAAATCAGTGTCCATGCATGAACTGTATTGAAAAGAGAATGTAACGCTGACCACATCTCTTCATTGCCTACCCATTTTTTTAGAGAGATGTGTGGTGGCGCCCCCTGGAGCTAATGAAGAACCAACATTTAGATTTATCATTTTAATATCAGAGCATGACCTAGTGAAGCTCCTGTTGGTTTATAAATTGCGGAGCACTTGGTAACCCGAAGAACAAAAATCAAACATGGAGAACCAACATTTAGCCTTACACTTCACCAAACAAACTTAGAAAATACTGACACCCAGAACAACTGGAACATTTTAAAGTGTGGTTTTTCATTTATTGTGCTTGTGTTGTTGTTCTTCTAATTCATGCAGAGCACTTTGAACTGCCATGTTGCCAAAAAAGTGCTATATAACTGAAACTTATTTTTCTTCTACCATGGTTTGGTTTATCACACAAAACCCCAGAAAAATACACTGGAGCTTTTGGGTGAAACATAATGCAAATAACAAAAAGAAGAAAAGAAAAACCCTGTATGTTGCAGTTAATATAAGTTATGACAGCAATGCAATCTTACGGTATTCCAGACTGCATCAGAAATCAGAGCAATGCATTTATTTCCTTCATTTTGACACATGCTGACCTTACAGAGAGACTGCAGCTTGACACGCAGATGCTTTAGGCTCCATCAGAGTTTCACTCCTCGATAAACGGGACATCAGAGTTCTTTAATGCCCGACTTCAATGAGGCCGGAGACGGCGAGAGACTTTAAAACACGTCCGCCCCCATGAGATATGGAGTTCCTGCGCTCAAGTCAAAGAATTGCAAATGTTGACTGAGAGGATATCAGTTAGGCACCTTGGTGACTGCAGGGTCGCCGTGCGGATTTCCATTTCCTTTAAGAGCCTAAATGAGCTCTGCACAAACATGAGGAGATGGATGGAGAGACAGGAAAGAGAGAGAGAAAAGGAGAGAGAGGAGAGGAGCATCCTTATTTATTGTTCATGCATTTTTAAACAGCAGAGCGCCGGGGTCAAATGAGTATACAGGACTTAACCTGAGGGTGACAAGTAAAGAAGGACGGCGTGCCGGAGAAATGGACAAATTGGACGCGTCAGTCTGAATGGATGAGGAAAGCGCAAAGAAGGAGCCGAGCTCTGATTTAGCATTTAATACATCCTGAATTTAGTTTTAAGATTATGGCTCCACTTGTAGGGTCAGGGTTCTGGCAACCAATGCTCATCTGTTCTGCAATTTACTATGTAATGCCTTCTGAATTTGAAACTGAAATTTTCGATGTTCAATTAAAACACAATTGGTTTGATGAACTTCATCAAACCAATTGTGTTCAGATTAGTAAAAAAAAAGAAGAAAAAGCTGAACTGGTCCTCTCTGTCTTAGACTTACTAATTCTTTAAAGCTTATAGCCCCTTTATAATGTCCCATTTTTCATTTGTTTAAGGACAACTCAACATAACCTGTGTATCTTAGAAGGAAATGGGGTCTAAATGAGCCCCGCAGGTGTCCCGACCTTTGACTCTTGACCTTAAGGCTCAAACACTCACACACCAAAAGGCACATCTACACAAAGACAGCCTGAAGCATTTGAGTCTGACTGATGTCGTTGAGATAAGCCACCACAGAGAGAGGGCCACAGCTGTGCATGTGTATATATGCGTGTGTTTGTAAGGAAGAGAAAGTGTGAAAAAACCCGAGACGCTCGGCGTTTGACTGACAAACAGGAAGACAAGATGACTGCAGTGACCTCTGAAGGACCCGTGGCCTTTGTATGTGATTTTGTTTTGGTCTTGATGTCGGATGGTCAGAGACGGTGTCAATTTCAGAGTTTGGAAAACTGTTTACGACATAAGACTTTTATTATTTGTTAGGCTTCAAGAACTTAATGGAATTGGAGTGATAGCATCAGTGGCACCTTTACTAGCAAAACATGAAAAAAATCTGATTAAAACTCATGTTGCAAAGTCAAAATTAATGACGAAATTTTTGTCATTATTGGTACTCTCGGTAAAGATGTCTAAAAAAAACTAAAAAATATACCCTTAAAAAGTAAGTTCATTTTTCAGTATAGTAGAATAACTGATGACAAAATATGCCTTGTATTACATTGGAGTTGCCGCTCAGTGAATTGTTGTAGGTAATTTAGTTGTTTCAGTAGCATTTGAGAAGATTAATTATCAGGAGGAGCAGAAAGGAAGCCAACAAAAATGAGAAGAAAATGCTGGGAGAAACTGCATCAGTCTCAGAAAAACAAAAAACTATTTAGTCGAATTCTGGTTTTTTTTTTCAGAAAGCGAGCCACCAAGCACAAAGCACTGCATTCCTAAGACACTAAAGCACCGATTTATGTTCAATTTAGTCCATGACATAAAAGAAAGCACACCAACAGCAGATTAGCAAAAAAAGATTGAGGTACAAATAATTTTAAGAACCAAAGAAAAGATTATGCCGGTTAAATAGGATTTATTAGACCCTCACTGCTACTGGACATGGGTTTGATAAAGTCTTTGTTCAGACAATACTGCATCCACTGCCATGTTCTAATTTACTTTTGAGGTACGATTTATTGGAGTGACAAGGCTGTCAACGGTTTAAGTGCAACAGCAGACGTCACTAGTGAGCAAAGAAGGAAGCAGCTGATGAACTTTTGGGTAAAGCAATGGGCTGGGAAACCTCATCGATTGGTGGCCGAATCCAGGGTGGCACGGAAACCTGTCGGCTGAACTCTGTCGGGGATAGTTAGTCGGGTGCCAACCGGTTGTCCAACAGCTTCATAAAAGCTACATCAAACAAACAGGCAATGGCAGCCAGGTGTGGAGGCTGCAGCAGGTTGGCCACAGAGATCTTCTATTCAGGGAAGACCTCACTGATGGACACAAACTCAGTCAGAATGTCCAACCAATAACTTTTACTTTCAAAGCTGAAATGATTGAAAAACAGCCAGATTTTTAGTGGAAAAACACAAAATGGAGTTTATGGAGTGAAGTTTGAATTTGTTTGATTTATTTTGTGTGGCTCAAATTAAAGGAGCAGTACTGTGTTTTACATGTGACGGCTAAATCAGACTAAAACCCCCAAAATATATCTTAGCTGTCAAAGGGTATCTGTAAGGAAACCAATCTTAAATGTACAGAATATGTATAACTTTTAAATTGTGACAGTAATAAGAAATAAAAAAATGTCAGCTAATAAAAACGTGACTCACAGGACCAAGTTGAGTTTCAGGCTTTGGGAGAGTTAAACTAAAACACCCAAATTTCCAGGGATATTTCCTACCAAACTTGAAAATGACAGATTCCATTTTTTTGACAACATGTTGTGACTCTTGTCATGTTTTAACATGATGCCATCTGCAAATGGCTGTTATAAAATCGCTTAAAAGAAAAATAATTAAGCAGAAATGCTGTGCTTTGATCTGAACAAGCCCGTCTACGCACGGCGTTGTTATTAGGCGAACTGTTATTGGCCAAGCCGGTGTCCCCACCGCTACCTCTCGCCCTTATCCTCACTGCCACGGACCTGAAGTGTGATTAGAGCTCAGGCTAACCAAAATGGCTGACGCTATCGACTTCCCATCTGGTTCATGCAAACAGGATGTGACAGATATAATTTGTTTGTCAGCTCACCTTAATTTAAACAGAAGGCTGGAAGTGGCAGAGAAGGAAAGACTGAGGAAGGCAAGTTGGGAGGCAACAAGGAAGTAGAGGCATCTATGCTGACTAGCAGTTGAAATGTGTGTGTGTGTGTGTGTGTGTGTGTGTGTGTGTGTGTGTGTGTGTGTGCGTGTGCGCGTGCATGTGTGGATGCATGTGTGTATGTGTGTGTAGGAGAATGGGATTTTTGAAAGTTGTAACGCAGCGTTTCATTTGTTGTTTCGTCATTTCTTGGCCACAGTAACTCTCTTGAACAAGGGTTATTTTTACGACTGTGGTCATAAATGGAAAAACAAAAATTACGACAAGAAAAAAATGGAGAAAGGGCTCGAAGGGCTGACTTCATCATGACAGGACGGTCAGCGAGAGGAAACTGAAAGCGGTAAGTGGACAGCGAGGCGTCGTCACCGACAGCTTGGAGATGTCATGTAACCCAGATGGACAGTCGGGACTTGTGTGTGTCTGTAAGACAATCCTGACGTCTGAAAGTGAGTGTGTGACAGTGAATACAGACGGTTCCATTATTGTTTAAATCATCGATCGCTTCCTTCTCTCCTGCTCTCTTTCCTTACAGAGTCTTCCCTCCATCATACACTGTGGACAGTGGCTCTGTTTTCTTGTATTACAAAACTGCTCATTCACCCCCCCCCCCCTTCTGTTGAGCTACTTATTTTTGGAATATTCAGATTCACCGATTTCTAAATGCATATTTGATTATCATATTATCAATTAAATTATAGCTCACTGTTTTCCAATATCCTCTCTAAATGACCATGATGGTGATTTAATGAGAAAATGAAGCAAACACACATTTTACTGTTCTGTTTAAATACGCTGCTGACTCCAGGTTTGGAAACGCCACCTAAGATTTTTTTCTCTTACAAAAACTTTCCTGTATTATTTTTTTGGAAATGATGCAATTCATCAATCACACTTTACGTTTTTTGCGTTTCAGAAAAAAAAATAAGCCATTGGGACATAATTACGGGAATCCTAATAATCAGATCAGCATGGACCCAAAACCAATTATGATTTCTCTGATTTCTCTTGGCTACAAACTGGAAAAGAATCTCTTGCAGTAGTCGTTCATGTTCGTTCTGCCCTAAAGCAGAAGACCGAGACACGTCTACATCTCTTCTGAAGCAGCTCCTTCCAGGTTTAAAGCTGGCGATCCAAACTTTTCCATCTAAAAATATTCTGCTATTTCATTGTTCCAGAAAGTATCTCAGGTTTTATTTAAGAGGCTTCCCATTTTTGTCACCAAGCGGGCCAAGAATTTTGGGAGACTTCTTAGACTGTGGCAGTTTAAAGACTCACACAGAAAAAGTTCAGTGTACGTTCAGCGTACATATCAATTGTTTTTGCCGTTATGAACATCTGTAGTCAAGATAGGATTTCTCTTTGTCCGTTTATTGTCAAAATAACTTAGGAAAACAATGCTGCCCTCTAGACCCCCCCCCCCCACCTCCAGATACCCAGCCCCAGGATTTTCTCTCATGCAGACTTCGGCATATCTGCTGTGAAATGTACAAGATCTTCCCAAAACATTATTTTGGTATCCAGTTGGCAAGTCAACCTTCCACAACGCCAACACACTGCCACAAGGCTGTGGTTTTGGTTTGTTACCACGGAGACGAGCGCAGAGCGACGGTCGCAGTGTGGCAGCGATCCTCATGTTGGCAGGACGCCGAGTGACAACCAGACATGCGCGCGCGCACACACACACACACACACACACACACACACACACACACAAACACACGGCCCGTCTCTCCTCGAGGCTCAGCAGGCAGGGCGGGTGGGCGGGATCTGTGTGTGTGTGTGTGTGTGTGTGTGTGTGTGTGTGTGTGTGTGTGTGTGTGTGTGACAGTGTAAAGCAGGCGAGGGTGACAGTGACGTGACACTGGTGAAATAATTATGAGTCCAAAACAGGGCTGACAGGGAGCAGCCCATGCCCTTCAACTATCTGTCAACTGTCATTAAGCCAGAAGTCCCGATGCACACAGCCTGAGGAGAGAGGAGGAGGAATGGGGAGAGAAAACAGGAACTACAGAGGACAATATGAAACCGAGCCCAAAAAGCCTGGTGTCACAGAAGAACGCAGATGTTCCGCTCCCGACCGCAGTGTTCCTATTAAAACGGCCTGTAATGACAAAACGTTTTTGGAGGAGTGAAAAAAAAAAGAGCAAGGAACTCGTCTGGACTTTAGTTGTTAGTCGTTTCCATCTGTTAGCAAAGGAAAGTCAATTTGTTTTATGTCACCTTGTTTTCAGCTGGAAACCATTTCTGTTTGATGGCTACAAAAAAAGCGCAGCTAAGCAAAAGTAGTTGGTTGACGACTGAAAAATATTCTGAATATTCACTATTTGACCTTTACTCTTTTCAGAGCCAATCAGGAGAAATCTGACTGATTCAGGATTTCTAAAAAATAATCATTCTTGTTATGTGGCATGTGTGTGCACCATACATTTTCTAATTTTTTGCTGAATAATCTTCATCGGATGCCCCATTATCATGATAAATATTTATATTTATATTTATATTTAATAATCAGGTGTGAGAACCAAGTTTTAACTTTTAAAAAATAAAGTAATTTAGGAGTTTCTGTGATTTCATCCAGTGAAGTAAGGCATGGGCATCTCGCAATGAGGCCAGCACACACAAACGCCATCAGCAATAATTTTACTACAAACTGCAGTTCAGTTTGGTTTGCCCTGAAAACATGTTTAGGATCAGCAGGTCGGCCTTTTGCAGCATAGATACAAAGGGCTTCGTTTCATGGATTTGATCAGATTGATTTATTGTGTAAAAATGGATGAAGAGGGAATATTTTCTTTTCACAGTTTAAGGTTTTCCACGAGAACAAAACTGTCAATACGAGTTATTCCACTAAATCTACAATCTCTACGCCAAGAAGGAACAATAATATGGAAGCAAATTAGACTTTCTGATCATTTCAGGCATTACACTGACCTTGACAGATGCTTACAATCATGAGTTTTGTAACATCGACACGTGGACTTTCACAGACTCCCACCAAAAAGCTGATGCAATATTTCCGACGCAGAAAACTGATGATCAAATGTTATTGTTGTAAGTTTGGGATTAGGAGAATGGGCCAGGTTTTCTCCTTTGCCTCACATCCTGTCCCTACACACATTGTTTTGTGTGACTCCACGACTCCATTCTCAGTGTGTGTGTGTGTGTGTGTGTGTGTGTGTGTGTGTGTGTGTGTGTGTGTGTGTGTGTGTGTGTGTGTGTGTGTCTATGACGTCAAAGAGCAGGGTCACATCCTGAGCAGTGAGGACAACAACAGGACTTTGGTTGAATGCGAATGTTGCACTTCAACAATCTGCAGATGTTTTCTGATTTAAAACAGATAAATGGTCCTTCCTAATTTGTATCCATGTGTTTTTCCTTCCATGAGAAGTAGCACTTTTTATTTTATACCCCACACATGGAGTTGATATTTTGAGTCGGTAGCTGAGAAAATCCTTACAACAAACAACAAACAAACTGGAGTAAATATTGAATTTAAACATAATAAATCCAGACAGAATATTAAAAAAATACACAGTTTTCAAACATCAGCATTGCTTCCGATACAAATAGAATGGGATACTTATTAAGAAATATGGCATACAAACTTAAAATTAATACATTTTTTATTGCAACACAATCGAACAGCAAAAAAATAAATAAAAGTGGAGGTGAGACTTTATTTTTTTATAATTTGCCTTTTGAGCAGCCTTTTTCTTTAGGATGTCATCTTTGTCAGAAAGTATTTGCCACTTTACAAATGTTTACAGACACAGATAACCTGGGTTAAAAAAAAACAAACAAAACATCTATACCCATCTGAAAAATAATTCCCCAGTTGGACATATCATGAATTATCAGTGATTAACTGATTATGACTATTATTCTTCTTATTATATTATTATAATTATTATTATAACTATTATGATGATGATTATTATTATTATCATCTCAGGATTCTGGTTCCTCTCCTATACTCTCTTTAGCTCATCACACAGGTTCTTACACACTTAGTGCCCAGAGCTTTTGGACGACAAAAAGATTCAGATCATCACACATCTTCTGGGACATTTAGCAATTAAAACAAAGTTGGTTTACACATATCTGTGCTTCTCAAATCCACCAACTTAGCAAATCAATTTGTGAACGTAGGGGAAAAAAATCTGTAGACTTGCATCGCTGTGTACCAACCAAAGAGTTGACACACAGAAGAAAGAAATCTTAGCAATACTAAGATAACATTACTCATTTAAAAAAAAAAACTCGATTCGGAACTGACCAAAGAAAAAAAGTTACAGTTTAAAGATGCATAATATACAGTTCACAACTGGTACCAACCAAAGAGTTTTATGCAGACGACATCGAAATGATAAGGAGATTTCATGACCCCAAAGTGCCTCTGCTTGTTAAATCTTTGGAGTGTTTTTAACCTTCATTGGCACACAGTGCTCAGTGTGTGTGAACGCAAGATGAATGTGGGATCTTGTCCAGCCATAATGACATAACAGGAATCTGCGTGATGCTGCAGGGAAGTAAAAGCCATCGACTGGTGACCAGAACTCTAGTCAACTTCAAAAGTTAAGGTGTAAGTAAACATCTAAACATCTATCCGCATTCGCTTCAGGGCTGACGGCTTTGAGTGAATGAAAGGAATGGCACAGAGAGAGAGAGAAAGAGAGATCTGATTCCTCAGATAATCGTAAAAATATTCTATAGAGTTCTCCATTACCAATAGATTCTTTTACAACAGCCCTAATTTGCTTAAAGACAATCTCCAGTAAAAGGTTGCGCCGCCTTGCTCAGATGTACCAAATATGGAAAGGAAGCATTCAGCTTCTCTGCACCGCAAATCTGGAACAAACTTCCAGAAAACTGCAAAACAGCCGAAACACTGAGCTCCTTTTAAATAACGGCTGGAAAAACCCAACCAGTTTAGAATCGACTTTGACTCAATTTGACACAATGCAATGTTTGTAGCTTGTTTCATAATTGGTTACCTAATTATGTCTATGTGGTGTAAAGCATTCTGAAACGTGCTTTACACTTGACTTGGATGTTTTTACACAGCTGCACCAGGGCTGCAAACACATTTGTCTGGGGGGGTAAAAAAAAAACAGCTTTCAAAAATACACCAGAACCTCAAATGTGAAAAGGTTAATGCCAAATATCCAATAAGATTTCTTTCTTCTCTCCTTAAAAGTGAGTCTGAGCCAGGGATTCACGTGCGGAGTGGGTGAAAGGCTCAGGTGAAATATGTCAAAAGAACAAGAGTCCGGGTGTAAAAAGCGTCAAAGTGTACATAACTCTTCTTAACAGGGAGTAAATCCCTCCTCAAACCAAAGAGATGCGGAGTACATTTTGCCACCGTGTATTTCTTTGGAAATAAATCTCACACGATGCACCACAAAACGCTCCAAGAGCCGCTGGAGGCAGAGTTAAAGAGACAGGAGGCAAAAAAAAAAACAGAGGAGGAGATGAAAGAGGGATTTATGGAGAGGAGAGAGGATATCCCGGCACCTGAGACGAGCCAAACGGCCAGCGACGGTCCAACGCATAGAAAACACAAATAGAAAGCCGTTTTTTATGGCGTGAATGGATGGGTTGGCGGGAAGACACTTGGCTGGATTTTATTTGGTCATGGCTTTGACTCGAGCTACTACATATTTCTGTTTTATGAAGAGACTCAAGAGCTAAGACAGCAGCTAAACAAAGGGGCGCAAATCTTCTTGCAGTCGCTGGCAGACAAAATTGTATGGCAGAGAAGAAGGGGGGGGAAAGTAACTAAATAGAGGATAAAAAAAAACAAAAGACAGCGACTGAATTTACATGATGCTTAAAAAAAAAATGTTTTGCATGCTGTCCAGAAATGCACACTTTTTTATCTTCCAACTCTAAGCACGTTTGACGTGAGATTAAATGAAGGTAAGTATTTAAAGGTGAGAGAGCAAAAGGATGAAAAGCGGGATCCTCAACACCGTGTGTTTGTCACAAAGCCGCGTGAAAACGGTTTGTGCCAACGTCTGGGTCCCTGCATTGTGAAACCAAACTCTTCGGGCTGGTGAAATAGTCATCGCTGTGAAATTAATTGCGGCCGTCGCCCGGGTCTTTGACAGCTGCTTTGAGAGTGAAGCGTCAGTGAAAGCAAAGATGACTCAATTTCGTCCCCCGCCTTTCATACAGTATCTCTTTCAATCTCTCGCACACATTCTAATTGTTCCTTCTCATTTGCATCCTAATGATTTCGCTCTTTCTTTGTGGCTCTTGTCTGATCCTGCTATTAGGGTATCGGACGCTCGCGCTCCCTCACATGTCTTTGTGTCGCGGCAGCCTCACTCTTCCTCCCGGTCATCATCTGGGCGGATTCGATTCATTTCTGTTTGCTCGTTTTGTAGGACGAGCCTTTTGTGATGCTTTTTTTTGGTCAGATCATCAAGCTAATTTTATTCTCAAAAATAGTTCGAGTTAAATATGAAAATTAAGTTTTCAATTCATGATTTTGCCTGTCATTTAAGTGACTTTTTTTTGTTTATGTCTCTGACCTCAGGGACTTAAAAAAAAGATCAAATCAATTACGCACAGCCCTGAGCATCCTCTTCAGTTGGAGGCTTCGTCACAGACGTTGTAACACAGGCTGCTACAGGAGATCCTTCCAGTCCACAGCCATCCATTTACACAACAACTCTCTTAAGAAGAACCTTGAATAACATGAGTTACAACATTTAATTTTTCTTTGAGATTACATTTTTTGAAGCTAATTTGAATTTCATCCAAATGGAACAAAGAACCTCTGGGAAAAAAAATGCTGGTCCAATGTGAAAAGATCTGGAGCAAAAAGTAACATCTGAAGGTAGATTTAACATCACCACATAGCAATATTAAAACAATGACAATAATCAAGAACTGATTCCGGTTGGCCTTTACCAGCTTATTGGCCTAGATAAACTTAAAATGTCTAAATAAACTGGGGCAGCGTAAGCAACAGTAAGCTAATTTATTATTTTTATTGCGTGAAAACGCAGCGCTTCCTAGCGCATTGTTTTGCAATGTTTCGATTTGCCACTGTTTGGCATGCGGCCCCTGGTGGCCAACGACAGAAGTGATCCTCTCCTCTATGCTAGCAATAGCTGGTGCTGCGTTAGCATCCGTTTTGTTTTTAAAAGCTTGTTGTTAAATAGCTTTCTCTTTGGTATTTTTGGTTTTTAAAACCCGTTTGAAGACGTGAAGCATTTCGGTGAGAGAGATAAAAGGCTAAAAACCGACAAACGTCTTCCTTTTTGTTCCTGTCCTCCATACTCTCTTCCCCACTCTAGACAGTTACACTGTAATTAAACTCTACACATTGAGTGGGGGCTGTCTTCTTCACTGCAGAGCTAATAAGTAACACATACACAAAAGCAATAACTTAATGGAGTGTATAATTATCCAAGACAGTGGCTGAGGATGCATGAAACAGTTATAGCCATTACATTCTCTGTACATGGGTTACCTTCTCTGTGTGTGATGCAAACAGAACTTAGGAAGGGAGAAAAGATTATTTGTAAACATCTTACAGAGGTAAATGCAATAAAAATACTTTGGAGAGGGGAATAAAAAATAACCGAATACAATTCTTAAAACACTTTAGCTTTCATAATTGAATTCAGTTTCGGTCATTTACAGCGCAGATCAGTTCATTTTCTACCCGTACTGTAGCTTTTCTCTTTTGGAGCTGAGAGAAGTTGTTTTGTTTTTCTTTTTTTTTACTAAATCAGTTGTTCTTTGTGGTCCCGAAGCTGCAAGCTCTGGTTCTGGTACAGAATAACCAGTGCTCTCTTGCCTCCAGCTCCGACCCAAACCACAGGAGAGCTCGGCTTTTTTCAGGAGTTTCAGTCAAACCCACAGAAACCACCTGAGTGAAGTTGGCCCCCCCACCTTCTTCAAATCAGACAAAATTAGTGTCAAACATTAGTGCTACGTTTGTGC
>CAEGAF010117329.1:0-24702 GCA_903067075.1 Micropoecilia bifurca
AGCCACGTCAGACATATCAGGCATTATGGTGAATACAAACGATTTATTAACTTACCTTCGAAGTTATTGTGAAGTTTTTACACATCCAGCTTAAATCCTTTGTTGTTGGAACGTTTCAGGACGTCTGAATAATTATTTAAGCATCATTAATAGTCCTACAGCGACTGAGGACCCAATATTAACATGCAGTTGCCTGTGAACCGGAAGCCGGGAGTGTGTAACAAGCGCTAAAAACGGAAGTGCGTGGCATATACCCCATTAGATGTTCTTAGAAAATATTTTATAATTTTAAAACTGACTCATTGGGGAAGGGTATATCCTACTGGAAATGTTTTCTCAAAGTTTGGATCAGAGCTCAAACAGAATGATGTCTAAATAGTTTAGTGGCTAGTCAGAGCTTTGTAGCAGGAAAGACTCGCTTCCCCGTGGGCAGTAATTTTGTTTCCATGTTGGAATGATGAGTGGGGTGTGGAGGATAAAAAGCATAAAATAACACCTAAAGAAAAATGTGGGTTTGTTTAATACAGTTAGCATTTTGCTATGGTCCTTGTCTTTACTAAAGCTAATAAACTTTCCTGATAAAACAGCTAATGCTATTCAGTTACTTACTGTTTCATTGTTCAGCTTTCCCACTAGCTGGCAGCATTTCAGTGCAGAAGAGTCCTTTGTAAAGCTCTAGCACTTTCTGTAGGAATTGATGACAACATTGACTATGGATAGCGCTGCAGTTTTGACACTAGGGGTTGTTATGACTACTGCCTAGAACCTGCATGTCAATATGACTCATGTTTGCCAAAATTATCCTCCATTAATTCTTAAAGAAAAGTTTTGGATCACAAGTACGGGCAGGCATGAGATGCTTACAATGTGATAAGCTGGATCCAAATTAAGTAAAGGAGCAGCTATTCATTCAGCTGCTAAATTGAGCCAGAACGCAATTATTATTTAGATTGGGATGCATAGACTTACACAAAAATGCAGGAGCAAATTTGATAAATTTATAAGTGCCTTTTGTGCAAAATATCATATTTTTTTCCCATTCTGAGTTTAATAGAGTTTGATAAGCTGATCATTTCAGAGTAATTACTTCATCTACTTGCTCAGGGAGCAAGCAAGCTCTAGATAAACAGTGTTCAAGTAGTAAGGTTGATAGGTGCCGTTCCTTTAGTTTCCACCTTATTACTGTCTTTTACACAATTAGAAAGGTTTACATTTCTAAACTTGTTCCTGTAACTGTGACCACAGTGAAGCTGTGGAAATGCATTGCCAAGCAACGTGCTGTGCTACTTTTTTCTCCATGCAGCTGGAGAAAACTGGCCACTCTGGTAGGAGACTGGTCTGGTCTCCTACTTCAAGGACTCCAACCATCTAATACCTTTTAAAGCCCAGTTATACTTTGAAGTTGGTAACCAAACAATGCCGAGCGCTGACATCCAGCAGCTCACATATTTACTTTTTACGAGCAACATCTCAAACGGACAATTTATTGTGCAACTGGATTGTTTCTTTTAAAACTAATGTGTAATGGCTCACGAGTCACGTTACATTTCCACCCTGCTAAATGTTTTTTCGTACTTTCTGAAAAATATTCAAATTTCCTCTCACCAATAATGAATAAAAAATGACAATATTTCTTTCCTTTCTTATGACAGAAAAAAAAGCCTCACAATTGTTTAACTTCGACCGCCAATGGGTGAAGTCAGAGAGATGCTTTTTTCCTTCTGCCTGCGCCTCACCGGTGCCTACTGTTGGTTTTGATCTCAGGTTGAACATGGCATGCCATAAGCTTACATCAGTCCAGTGGACACTCACTGCTGTATCTGTGTAATTGCTGCAGACTCTCCAATTTGCATAAAGATGAGTTCAGCTCCACTTCTGGCACCTTGCCACCTCACTCAGAATTTTTTGACCCTCTCTTCAGCTTTGTATAAACCTCTTCATAATGTTTGCATATGCTTTTTTTTTTTTTTTAGGGTTGTGGTTTATGTCTGTGAACACCAGTCTTCAGTGGATCTCATTCAAAAACGAGCAGCAGAATAAATACATAAATAAGTGAATTACATTTGTGTTTGTGGAGGGTCCCTCATGCTAACATCTGTGATTCATGTTCCACATCAGTCACTCAGGCTCACAGAGTTAGAGGGTCAGCGCTGGTGTTTACTAATCCCTAAATTCAAAATTTGAATGCTGTCATTGTCCATCTGTTCTCTGCTTCTTCATTTTATACAATAAATCATGAGCCGATGTTTGTTTAATTTGACAATTTCAAATTGTTATATTAACTTTCTAATATTATGTCTGAATATATTGTGTCTGAATAATCTACAACTTACAGATTAGCTTTATTTCTACAGTGTAGTCAGATACATTGCTTGTGCGCTACGAAAAAAAAAGTAAGCTGCAAATAAATAAGACCTGGGAAATTTCCCTTTGAACAGGGAAGGAATCAGTCCTGAATACAAGCTTCTGCTCACCATGTCTGAAAATAAATGCCCAGATTCACTATTTCTGTCTGACGGAAACGGTGCAGAACATATGCAGACCCTGTGAACCACCTGAGCTCTGTCAGCCTTTTTCTGCATTTCCTCTCAAACGAAACTCACAGACACGGACACACACCAAATCCTAAAACTTCTAGATTTCTGTCTATGCAGTCACCAGGGGGCAGTAAAACTCCACACCTTCACAACTGGAAATACACCATTCACACGTGTATTGTCTCTGCAACACACACGGACAGGAACACTGAGAATGCAAAGACCAAACTTTAGGTTAATAAGAAAGAGTCATAATTTGCATACTTTAGGAAGTGGAAGTGTTCCCTGTTAAAGTGACAGTGATTGATTCACTGACTTTAATCATGCTTATCAATCACTGTGAGAAATCTGTGATTGATAACTCTGCTTCGTCTTCTTTGAAATGGTTGTAGATGAGTTCACCTCGCAGTGATTGGGTCCATGTGACAATTAGGAAAAAAGTGTAAGCTCTTTTTGCAAGCCTAATCTATTTTTCTAGACTTTTGATCAAATGAAAATTAAGTTGAATCAAGTGCACGTGTTCCTTATAGCTTAAACCAATATGTTTATCTTTTGATTTTTTGTTGGATTTTTTTCCTGAACCTATATTTTCTTGAGTTGTCACGCTCATATGTCCTTTAGTTGGGTTGTGTATTGCCAAAAGCCAAGTACATGTGTTATTTTTAAACAACAGCACTCAGACAGTGTGTCTTCCACCAAGGCCAGTCCTGCATGTCAGCCAGTTTAATGGCCTTCTTCTCCATCTGACTCTTCCACTGCTCGTAGTTCAGAAGCTTTTATGTCATCTCGTTAACAAAACAATACGATCGCAACGTTCCTCAACTCATCTGCATCCACATCTCTCTCCATATCTCTACTGTTTGTTGCCTACCCACAACAAACAGCAGTTATACATTTCCATGTTTGCCTTTCACATTGATTTCTTTTTTGTTAAAATCTTACATATAAACAGTCAGAGGATTCTTGGACTCGCGTGTGTGTGTGTGTGTGCGTGCGTGTGTGTGTGTGTGTGTGTGTGTGTGTGTGTGTGTGTGTTCACATAAAGGCTGTAAGCAGCCTTCTCTTTGGCTACAGCATGGACCTCATTTCACGAGACGGAATTAAAGCCGGCTGAGACCTAATCCCACTGTAATACCACCACACTCCTGCCCTGTTTTATGAAGCTGCAAAAGAGGCTATGGGGGAACCAAATTAGAAAAGGGAAAAGGTGATTCTTTGTGTGGGGGGTTGGGGTAAGCCGGGAAGCATGGGTGGGGTGGATGGTTGAGGGGTGGGGAGGCATGCAGAGGGTCGAGATAAATCGGGCAAATGAAGTGGCCTAAATGTGAATAGCAGCTGAAAAAGAACGGGCAAGATTATATCTGTTAGTCATTGTGGATGTTAAGTTAACAGTTTCTAGTATTATGAAATATGGTTATATTTTTTAATTTTATTTGACTAGTACCTCCAAAGCATTAAATCTGATTTCAGTGTTCATTTTGGCCATAGCCATTCTTTATACTTGCTTAAACTGTGATGTCTTAAATTATTCAGGAATAACTTAAAAGATACAAACAATATATCCAACAATAACAAGTTAACTTGAAGTCAAAAATATGTATAAGCAAATATTATTAACATCTGCAATCCAGGCTTAAAATATGGCAAATTACATGACAAATCCTACCTTGAAAAATTGCTTTGCTTTTTCAGTGTGTGTGGTGTGTTGCATACCTCAGAGCCTTCACTGATGTAGAATTGCTTCCAGTAGAAGTTTCAAATTTTCAGGATGCTTGTTGCTTAATATTGTACAATTATTTTATGCACACTTTTAATTTAAGTTAACTTGGCATTATCCCACATGGACTCAGTGTGATTGACAACACAGCCACGAGAAAATGCTGCGCATCCCAATCCTGTGTGACCTGCTCCCACAACTCCTCACTGACTCCACCTGCAGAAAATGCAATGCAGAAACTCTCTCAAGGCACATCTGAGAAGTAAAAAACTGTTTCTAAAAAACTATTAGCACCATGTATCCTCTTCTATTGCCGCCCCGGGTAATTGTTCATGCTGCCCATCAAAAACCACCAGGACCTGCTTGCCGTCACCATAATCTTTAGCTCCCTCCAAAGATTATTTGAAAAATTTAATTATCAGAGTGACCTTATTAATTTAGCTCAATCCAAAATGTTAACATCGCTCCCAGTTAGAAGAAGCGTGTTGCAAGAATTAAAAGATTACTTTAAACCCACACAAGCGTGGGATTCAAAAACAGTTGCAGTGCTTCAAAAAATGGTCCACTTGTTATTTACATCCTATTTCTGACTAAATTCTAGCAAATAAGAAAAAAATATTTAAAACTCTGAATATTGTTTTATCTTTTAACATAGTCCTACCTTCTCCTAGTCACACCTTCTCAGGGCAGTAAATCATTTTGTTTGGGTCAGATTTCGTACTGATGCTGCATGTGCCCATTTTTGTTCTATAAGACTTTAGGTTAAAGTCACTGTGATTCAACAGTTATAAGGTCCCAACACAGAAATCTCATCGACAAAGTATCAACGGTCATTTAGTGTGCCAAAGGTTTTATAACCTTCAACCTAACAAACCACAACTAAGCATTAGATGTGCGCACAATAACTGATGTCATAAATACATTGTTTTAATATGCTTTTGCTGTAAGTTGCCGCTGTGTTTATACGTGCCTCCCTGAGAGAAAAGCGATATATGTCACTTTGGAAGAGGGAGCAGGTTGGATAATCACAACTGAACTGCATGCAGAGCTCTATGCAATTTAATCTACTCGTAATAGGCTCTGGCCTCTTTACGATTTCACATGGCTGCACTTTCCTTGTTTTTTTTTGTCTTGCCAATAACGGTACAGTATTTTGCAAAGCTGTTTCCACTTTCAACTCTGCCCAAAAACAATTGAGCATAAATTAATTTGAAGATAAAGATACCATCTGATATGGATCAGGGGTTTGTCTGGAACTATTCTAAGCAAATTGATCCAAAATATGTGACCTCATCCAAACAGAAAGAACAAAGCAGCATAGCAACTGAATGATGCCCCACCGATCACCATAATGAGCAGCTGTAGTGGAATAATAGCAACACTTATTTATGCCAGAAAGACTTTTTTTTTTCAATTTTATGAAGACTATGCACAGCTTATTATCACACATGAATATGAATCTGCATTTGAAAATTGGAAATATTGTTATGAGACCTTCAGAACCACAACGAGAGCAAACCAAGGCCCAGTTATTTTGAAATTAGTTTTGGATACAGTCCTGTAAAACATTTATGCAACAGACAATCACAGCATCAACGAGTTTTTGGTTTAGTGTGCTTATCATCTGAGTGGAAAATCAACCAACATGCCAAATTTCATCTGAATACTGAGCAGTTGGTGTGATTCTGAGTGGATGAGGAAATGGAGACTAAATGAAAATGATTGTGTTGGAACTGAGAGTTGGAAATGTTTCTTTTATTCTTTTTCAATATTTGAAAAATATTGCGTTTTAGGAGAGACTTGTATTTTTGCAGAGATGCTCCGTTTAGCCTATTGCAGTCAGCAGAATTATATTTTAGTTTATGCCAAGACCCATACTAAAGAAATGTGATGCAATCATATATTTCTATATATCATATATTTTATATTCAATTGAATTCTTAGTGCCACTATGAAAGATCAGCTCATTAGTTTGATTTAGCCTTTTACTTTACAATTCAACATCTTCTTCAAACTCCTTCATACTACTGATCGGAATTTAAGAGTCGATGTTTGTGATAAGATAACTCATCAAGGTCTGGAAAAAAAAGTCCACTAGATTGTCATTTAGACATAAAAACATTTTAGTTTCAGGAACGTCTTCATCTTGTAAGATGAAGAGCCATGCTTAGATTATTTGATTTGTTGTGTACAGCTACAAGCTCCCAGCTGACATTTTTCTAACCCGACATGCCAGTTTGTCCATAATGATTTTCCGATGTTTATGATCTGATTATAATCAGAGACAATGTCCAGTGTGAATGCTGGTTGCAATCTGAAATACCAGCCTGTAGATGTGGGTTGATATGAGTTTCTCATGGTTTGGTAACTTTGGGAAGATGGGTTTACAAAATTGGAGTATTTATATTAGTTCAATTCAATTCAAAAATACTTATTATTGTTTTCGGAAACATTACATTTCCTTTTGGAAAAATTAAATGTTGTAATTCTTACAATTTCCTTCAAAGAGCCATAGAAGCGGATTATTTTACAGAAAAAAAAAAATCAAACAGCAATGTTTTATAGGATCTGACTGCCTTTAATTGAAGCAGAAAGTGAAAAAATACTGCTGCTAAAATAGCATATTCATTATTATTTTTATAACTGTTATTTAGATTTTTATAAACCTTAATTTCTACACTTACTTTCCATTTTTTGTTACAAAAAAGACCTTTAACTATATTAACAATATTGCTAAAAATTTAAGTAGAGAACCTTATAGATGTCTATTTTCCATGGGTTTTCTCCTTCTTAAAGAGTAACTAAGCCTTTGTTAATGTGGTTGTCATGTGTTTCATTCCCCATCTTGGACTATTTGCTGCATCTCCCTTTCTCTCCAGCCTATTTTCTGTCAATTCTGTCAATTTCAATACTGCCAAAAGTCGTAGCAAAAAAAGGTCTCTAGAGGTGTCTGAAAAGTTGCAAAATAAAGGGACAAAGTCATAAAGTTGACAACAGTTCTTTTCCTTGTCCTGACCACATCTTTACCCCTTCCTCTCATCCCCCACACTTGGCCACGTCCCCCACAATATCGTGGCTCCGCCCACTTTGGTGGACTTTTTCAAGATGTTTCTGGGATTGCTTTCATAGGGTGCTTAGGAATATCTTTCCTCTGCAAATATGTATGCTGTTAATTTGTGGACATTGTTACATCAGAAATGGTCAAACTTGGCAAATATGATGTCCACTGAACAATATGCAATCTGACTTAAACAAACCGTAACTTTAATTGCTTCTTTCACAAAACTACAAGTCAGGTTATGACCGGGAGTCCTTCCGTCTACCTCAAAAGAACATTTCAAAGAACAGCAAGGGCTGAATTGGTGTAAAGTGAACTTTACACCAACTTGTCCATGTTGGAGATGCCTACAACCCTATAGGCATCGCCAACACATCAAATCTACATATGTATTTTTTTGTTCATTCGCACATAAACACCCTGTGTTGTTGCATTCTCCTGTTTCCTTTTGATTATGTCACATGAACATATTAAGCAAAAAATAAGACAGAGAAAAAAAAAGAAAGGTGAGAGGGAATCATTTGTCTCTGTGGGGATTGTGGATAAAAGAGGTGATTTGTGAAGGTCACTAATGTTGCGCTCCTCTCATATTTAGGCTTTCAGGGCTCAGATCCAATCAGATCGCTCTAAAGCTGTATTTCTGAAATCCTCATCACATTATGTTGCTGCATAAGCCCTGTTGAATCAGCGGCTATTGGACTAGGAGTAATCAGCTTAGCTTAGCCCCACTGTAAATATGCAAATAGTATTTGATGATTAATTGACCCCAGTTGGCAGCGCAAACAAGCAGATGGAGGAAGGGAGGGAGGGGAAGGGCAAGAGGGGAAAAAAAGAGAGACAGGACAGCATAAAAGAAATATTTGAGGTATGACACAGAGGGGTCTTAGAAAATCACATAAGTTAATTGATTTTGACTTATTTATGAAAAAGCCCTCAATAACAACCTTTTGCTCTCCCAATTGCTGCCTGATTCACTCTGAACAGAGTTGTTAATTCATGATCTTTTGATAATTTCAAAAGTCCCTTCCATACGTTGGAGCAATAGCAACAACAGCAGTGTAAGACAAAGTGCAAAACAGAAAATACAGATTTATAAAATAAAACTCAGGGTATCAGCCTGTTTCAACATTTTTGTTTACAATCACAGATTAATAAGATAAGCTCTGATTTATATTTGATTTATATTTCCCATGTCTGTAGATGTCTGCCCATATTTTTGTCCTTTTCATCTTTTTAAAAGCAAGATTTTTTTTCCAAGTCCAAAATTGAGCTCTCTTTCTGGATTAAATAGTGTTTTCTTATTTGTTTTTACATTACTTGTAGTTGATATGGGAATTGTAGAGTGACAATCATATGCTGTGACACTCTGTTTCTCACTCAGATGAATGAAATCGACAAAAAGATTAAAATGAAAGCAGAAAAGAAACTGAAGAAAGAATACCGCAGCTATCACTTTCACACACACAAACAAGCAAACAGCCCCCCGCCCTGGCGGCTCAAATGTCAACAAGGAAAATTGGAAATGAGTAATTCTTTCAGAGTGTGAAATAGATTGCTTCTCATATACGTACATTCCTGAATATGACAAATTGATTCTTGGCGAAAGGCGAGCAACAAATCCGCCAGACAACTTTTATTGTATTCTGGTTTTTTGAATTATGATTATGATTATTTATTTATTTCGTTTTAGCCTAACATGACTCTCCATTGTAATTGAAGTCCCCTCTCGCCCAGAGGGGAAGTGTTTCTTTTCCATCCCTCTAATTTGTTCTTTTAGCAGCCTTGGTTTTTATACCGTCAATATATCGCAGAGTTGGAGAGAGAGCGAGAGAAATGAGGGAGTGATTATTCAATATTAACATGCTGGAGCCGTCTGAGATGTTTCCTTCGATTACAGTATTCATAATGTTCTCCGCTGTCATTCCCATGGTGTGCGCGTGCGTGTGTGTGCGTGTGTGTGTGCTTGTGGCGCCAACTGGGAATGAGGAAAGTCAAATTGATTAGACGTCAGTACCAACCTCCAAAACTGTCTGCTTTGTTATGTGTGTGTTTGATTGTCCAATTTTCCACCTTCTCATTTTCTGTTGTGTTTCCATATATCCAATCCCCTGCTGAACACACGATCAATTTTTTTCTTTTTTCTTTTATTTTTCCTTCTGCTTGTCTGCTTCCACCTTTCCAATGCACTCTGAGTGCCTCTCTGGAGAAACCCTCTTTTATGATGTTTGTTGCTCTGTTGATGGATACAATCAGTTGGCAAAAACAACTCTAAATTACTGATTTTCTGGGTTTTTAGAATTAATTTTTTTTGTGGTTGTTATTGCTTGAAGGCAGTAAACAAAAAAGTTTGCTAAAGTTCTGCACAGCAAAATGACAGACCTGGCACCTGAGTGGCCGGGTCTAAAGCTGCCTAATTTCAAATCAATCTGAGGTTTAAATTATAAAACATGCCACATAGTGAATTCATGCTTGTCTCAATCCAAAAATCCTAACATGGAAAGAGAGGTCTCATTTAAATTTAAGACACCTCTGAAAAACAAAAGTGGGGTGCATAGCCAGGACGTCACAACAGTAAGAGAAGAACAGCGACACCCTTCACACTTATTGCACATGCAAACATGGTGTGTGAAATATTTGTAAAAATAGAAAATGTCACAATCTTGTATTGCAGTGGCAAAATATCATGCTAAGCATTTGGTGCAATTCTCTAACAGTGCGCTTTCCCTCCTCGAACTTCCCCATTACTGTATGCCAGTGTAAAATAAACAGTTTATTCTTGCACAGTTTCAGTTGTTTGAAAATGTTAAACTTTCGCTCTGACTAGGTGCAAGTTTAGGGAAATGTGTTTTTTCCTGTGGTCGCTTCCTGACATTTAAAGAAAAATGAACATTTAAATATTTCTTTCAAGCATTTGATGGCTACAGTTTTTTTTCCCCCACCGGAAGAGGAATTACTACAATTTCAATGACTCAACACAATCCATGTTAAAATGGCACACACTTCTAAATAGAGGTTCATTCTGTGCAAATCTACTGACAAAGAAATAAATATTTTATAAGAAATGTAAAAAAAAAAAAGCCCACCATTGTTCGCTCCAGAACAATAAATATGTTCAATGAATCTGAACATATTTCAGATATGTTGCAATGAATCTGATTAATCTGAAGTAGAAGTTTAGCTGTACTACTTGCTACATAATATAATATATAATATGTATGCATAATATACAGTGTGGTACAGACTCATTTAATAAATTATAACATTTCAGGAACTTTATCACTATTATATAGATTAAGGAGACATAATTAGACAACAATTAGATTAACATATATTTTTTAATTATGATGATTTTAAAGTGTCATGAAAACATTACATTTAAAGCTAGCATATTACATAAGATTAATATATAAAACAATTTTTGAAAACAGAAATGTGAACTTAATGAAATGTATTTAGCATCTCTGCCTACGAGTTATTTTCAAAAGGTACTTTTAAACTGACAATCGAGGCTCATCAGCATATATGAACCTCGATTCTAATTTATTGAATATGACTGTAGTTTGAGGCCTTGGCACAATGTAAAAAAGTTATGTTAAAACCTATATTTGAAATCGACATATACAATAAGAACAGCACTAACGAATGAACAATAATCTACAAATGAAGCTTAGGTCCAACAGCAGTTTATTCAGGTCAATCCTAAACTAAAAGAGCCAAAACACCGACACAATAAACACGATATAGCACAGAAACAAGCGTGCAATTTGCATAAAGCTGTTCAGAAACACGGTGAGACCTACCAGACAACATAGCAGGTGCAGTTAAAAGATTAATCACAAAGACTTAAAAAATGAATGGATGTTTGAAAGTTTTATCAGGGTCAGGAGAATCTGGTAGAGATGAAATGAGAACGGTAGAACAAGAAAAAGCTGGATTTCTGTGATAAAAGCCAAGAACAGTTTTCCTTACAATCAAAATTAGATTTTTTTAGATAGAGACATATATATTTATACATGGGACACTAAAAAAGTTTTGCAGAAGAATTTTGATATTTCAGTTTTGATTTCCAAGTAGACTTTTTTAAAATGTTTATCTTAAAAAATGTTAAGAAAATTCAACTTTTAGAGATTATATGAAGCATTGGATGACAAGTCACCAGGAATAAAAAAGATGGTCATTATTAATGAATGCAAACTTGAAATACTGTGTGTTCAATGAATATGTCCTGAAGATTTGCATATATTTAAAAGAGTAAGGAGAGAAAACAAATGCTGAGCACCTCACTGGTTCTCACCAGTAAACTTTATTTTTCCCTACTTACACTTAGCATTATACTGATGTCTCCCAATCATCCAAAGTGGTTACAAGTGAAGAACAAATACTGTCTGAAGCACAAGTCCTGTCATATCTGTGAGGAATGTTATTTGTAATCTGTGTTTGTTTCATGTATTGTATCTTTATCTGCATGATATACATTCAACTACATGTCACTCAAAATATAACAAATTAAGTAACTTTTTCCTTAGCAGCACTGCCTTTGCAAAACTTTTCTTACAATTTGAGGATGAATATTTGATATTCATTAAACATAAATACCTCCAAGTGATTAAACTTTCAGGTTGATCTGACTGTAATACTCCTGATGTACGTGGGATTGATAACGTTATCTTATCTCAAGCACACAAGTTTATAATTATGTATTACAGTAAAAAAAAAAAATCAAACATAAATAAATATCTTTTTCAAACTCTACCTAATAGGTATTTTATATTTCAGAGAAAAGAACAGAACTCCAGGGACAGCAATTAGTGAAATTTGAAACCAGAAGTGCAGAAGGCAAAATCAGGGAATTAAACAGTTTCCTATTGGAAGGTATGAAACAATTTTGTAAATATATAAAATGTGTTATGACAGTCCAAAATTTTGACCTATTTACAAATTGCTTGATGAAGTTGATGATCTCCCAAAACGTCATTTGTCATAAAATAAAATTAAAACAATAATGAAAACTAGATGCAGAAAGTACATCGATCTTGTTCTCATCCTGGGAAATAGATTAATATCAAAATGCATATCAAATGTTTCTATGTATTTCCTAAACATGCAATTGTTTGAAATAATGTCTTTATATTGGGTGTGGTGGCCTCAACATGAAACTACCAAATCACCGCTGTTGCTATAAGTACATTATAGAAACAGTTTCATATGTTTACTTAAGATTTGGGGGGTAGCTGTCGCTGAAGTAGTGCAATGCAATGTCAGGGTGTGGAGGAAAAAACTGTTATCACTACAGCAGAGTCTTCAGAAAGCAAAATACTTCTTTCTGATTTAGAACAAGAGAACCCTTTCCTCCCTCCTTGCTGTATTTGCACACATTTAATTTTTTTTCCATGGCGAACCAGACAAAGCTGGGATTTATGTCACAGTTGCAAAGCCTCAGTTTCTGACCGAACAAAGCTAATAAAAGCTCAGATACAACATTTCAGCAGCTCAGAATAAAGGCCAACAATGAAACAAATGTTTGGGAACATAATTTCCGACTGTGTTTGCAACAGCAGGTGCAATAAAAACAGAATATGTTGTATTGTTGGAGTTTGGCTATCTGAGAGGCCACATGCCAGTTGGTGGACTTTACTGCAGCTAACTGGATGTGTAGAAACATGATAGGATAAATATATAAAGCAGCACCGGTTCCAGCCAGACATATTGAGAGGTGAAAACACATTATCGTTGTCATCTGTGTTATAAGGTTTGTTTTGTGGAAGTCCATCGGTCCCTCGTGTCCAAACACATTCTTACTGAAAACTGAATCTTGAAGTGTTTATACCTGAAGCCACAGCGGTGTCAAACTCAACTTTGCTTTACGATTGAACCTGTTTTGAAAATGCTGTGATAAAACATCATCTGTGAAGACTCCAGTTAAGTTGTTTTAAATATGAGCTGAGTTGAATCAATCAACTGAACAAACTCACCAGAACCCCAACCATCACTGTCATGCGTTTCACTCCCGCCATAATTCTTCATGCTAGGGCTGCCGATGGTGACAGGGTCATGTTTGAAGCTAAAACATTATCTTTCTGCTCATTAACCTTTGACAAGGTTTCCATTCCGCCTGGTTGATTCCCCTCCTCAGCCAACTCTGTCTCCACCTTCATCTCTTTCCACCATCGTTCCTCTCCCTCTTATTTGTCGAGGCGCTCACCCGGATGAGAGAGGAGCCTTTTAAAATGTCTGATGCTTCACGGTATCTCTCCTCGGCACTGGCGATCGACTTATCTGGACAATTTGTCCCACAAGTTGGTAAGACACTAACGAGATTGTTCGCAGTAAAGTTTTCGGGGCAGAAGTTATAGACAGAAAAAAAGGCTTCTTCATCCGCTGCTCCTCTGCTCTTCATCCGGGCTTAACCTTTCTTAAAAAAAAAAAACATGCTAAAAATCAAACGACTCACAAAAAAGTCTAAAGATTTGGATAACCGAAGGAAAAATCAAATCCTCAACTAAAAAAAAATACCATAAATGCATTTGTGAGACGGGCTTACAGGAAGGACTGAATATAGATCATAACACAACCATGTGCTTCATCATTGAGCAGTTTATCAAATGTCATCTTTTTGGCTGGTCTTTAACAGGAAATCTGTCTGGAAGTCAATCCTAAAATCTGTCAATGTCATCCATTAGTTATTCCAAGCCATTCAGAACAGAAAGTTCACCATCTTTTAACGTAAAACCCAGAGTAAGGCAAGGCTGTATGATGTTACCAACATTTTTATATCTTGTAATGACCTGGATGAGATGAGAACAGCAGCCATGGACAGCAGCACACACACAGTGTGTGACCCTCACACATCTGTAGGATCTTTACTTTGCAGATGACATTTGCCTGCTAACCCTCAAGTGGCAGCGTCTTCACAGGTAGTCACTCAACTCTTTGAGCAGGCAGAAATGGCAGGGCTGAAGATCAAGGGCAATAAGACAGAGATAATGAATATTAATGCCAAACAGGATCTGTCACTAAAACTGAAAGGAGAGAGTCTCACTTAGACAAATTGCACTAAACAATGCCGCATGAATCTTGCTGCCTCCCTTGGATCACATTCAGCAATGAAAAAAAAAAAAAACAAAAAACGAGCAATAAGCCTCATTAAACATTTCAATGTAGTCCCAGAGAACCACATCATCTTCACAGCTGATACCTTCCTTTTGGATTCTAATGAACACATTATTGGGTTCAGTCATCTCTTTTATGGAAGCGCTGACATTTTGTTTCACATACAAGAATTTGCCTAAGTATCATTTTCATTCCATAAAATGCTTTGTTTTTCAAGCAATGACACTGATTTCTTGCAAAATGGATGACAAAGTAGCATTTGTTACTTTTAGCCGGCCATTCAAGTACCAGGCATTAAAGCATTTTATCTGTTTAAGCAAACATTAGCTGTTAAGCAAAAGTCTTAGTTTGATAAAACACGGTACACTGCGGTAGAAAATGTTACTCCAGCCAACATAAAAACTCTGTCAACAGAGCTTTGAATTAGGTGTGCTGTTGCAGTGATGCAGAGATCTTTATTGCCCTGTGAGGACTAACAGGCAGACACATAAAATAAAAAATAAACACTTGTAACACAAACACAATATATAGACGGAAATAGCCGAGGAGATTAAACCCGCATGATGAGAAACTCAGACACATATAGCGAGGAAACAACATTAATGGCTTTCCTTGCTGCGGTGGCATGATGTTGGCACCATCTTCGTTCTACCTTGTACTAAATGTGTTTGTGTCACCGCAGGTTTATTTTCATCTTTGTCTCCTGCAAGCAACACAGCAGCAGGGACTGGCTTTCTTACCCTCTGAAAACGTCTTTGCACTAAGAGCATTATTTGTGCTCCAATGGTTTACATCAGTAGCTGAGGGTGATCTGATGTAGTTCCCCCTGGCTGAGAGGCTGGGTCAAACTATGCTGTGGAAAAAAACCCCCTGCTTCCTTCAAGCATAACAAGCTGCATAACAAGCTATATTTGGGTAATGAAATCTTGTCTTTGAAAGAGTTCAGTGATTAGTGCTGGAACATGGGGGCATGAGGAAGTATATAGTAAAGTCCATACGCCAGATAGATTTAGGTTTAAAATTTCTTTTAATTTTTACCAGTATGCTTGTTTGAGGGTCCTTGCCAGAGAGTTCTGACTTCAATCTGACAGAGAATCTATTTAGGGACTTAAAGATTAGGGTGATAGCAAGGAGGCCTTCCTACCGCAAAGACTTGGAACTCATCACCAAAGATAAATCATTTACCAGTGGAAACATGCTAAAATATTTCACTGCTGTAATGTCAAAATATCAGATTTTTAAAAAATTATTTTAGAAAAAAACAATGGTTTCACACAAAGGGTGTTGTGTGTTTGCCGTCTGTTTAATGTTTTTGTAAGAACATGTTGACTTGGGGTTCGCTCTGGTCAGTAAATATGCTGTAATCCCTGTCTTCACCATGGCCACTGTCTTCTGAATGTCCTAATAAAATAAAAATCAAAGTCATACAGGAGATTTAAAATTCTGCATTAAAGTTTGTTTTCTGCACTTTTAGGCAGGTGTGTTGCTTTTGTTACACCTTGCTTTAACACATGCCACACTGCTACTTTTCCCTGTGACATCAGGTGTGGTGATTTCCTGTGCATCTGATAACATGTATGAATTTGTACATTTAAGCTTCTTCATGCAATCGGGAAAAAAAATCAGCTTTTTTGTGTCCCCAGCTGTGTGCATGTATCTATTTAACCACTTAAATAATTATTAAGACACGACTATTGAGTTTACAGATTTATCTCTGTTATTATGGAGGCTACAAACTAAACAGTGGAGAAAAGCAATGGAGTCATTATTAAAAATAATTAAGATATGGCAAGAAGAACTTTTTCAAGACTGTCGAAACAGTCGATAGTGTGCAGTTTTCAGTTTCAAATAGGATTTCTGTTTTCAAACTCAGGAAAAATACCAAGTAGCATAAACCTTAAATAGGGGTTTATTTACCAAATACATCTTCAATTGAATGTAACGGTAATAAAATTGAAATGCAACGATGATAAGAGCAGGGATGCAAAAACGATAAAAAATTAAATCAGGGAATTTATGGCTTAATTAAAGCCTTTATGATATCATGAAGCCTATTAAACCCGTTGGAGATATAGGTTAAAGGAATTTAATGACCCAAGGGTTTAATACAAAATAAAGATGGACACAGTTACCTACATCACAGCTTGCATCCGATATGACCTCAACCGCAGACGGATCTCATATAGATCTTCAAATTGTCTCAATAAGGCAAAGAATGAATGAAACAATATTGGAACTTGTTCTTAAGGCTATCGCTCATCAGCTCCAGCTTTTCTAGTGGAATACCAACCAGTCTCAAACACCGTTCACAGGACGGATTAGCTGTAGTCAGACGTATATGACAGCAGTACTATGATCTCTTAGTGTCCAAAGCTCGCAAGCTAACCATTCATCAGAGCTTGAAAGACCTTGAAAGTCCGACACCGTATTTGCTTGCTTTCCCTTATGGTAATTTCACCTTGAGATTAATGTATATGACACTTCATTTTCTAGAAACTAGAGCAGCTCATTCAGCAAGTTGTACAAAAGAAAGCTTCTTTATGCATTAAACCGAGGACATCAAGGCAAATTAACCAGCTGATTAATGAATTAATTCTTTCCTTCTTGCTGAAGAGTATAGTTTTACTCAAGTTGGAAATAGTTGAAGAAGAGAAGCATATTGACAACCAGGGGAACATGGTATTGAAGCGTGATCACTCTCACTTAGTGAGGGGAGCCATGAGGTGTGACTGTGAATAATCAGCCCCAGCACCACATCACTGCAACACTTTCCACCAGTGGGGATTTCACGCGGCCTCTGGGATAATTGCAGAAAAACAGGAACAGATTTGTTTGCTACAATGACAATTTAAGTTCAAACTTGTGACATTGCACCTAACAGACAACAATAGAAGGTGGCATTTCAGTTATGAGGATATTTTACTTGGAGTAATTATCATGACCAACAAAATCTGTTTAAATATTAGATACGTTCAGATGTGTCAATAAAAATGTCATTAAGCATTTTAAAAAATATATTTGTCCTCTCCAAGTCTTCAAATTATTATGTGAAATAATTTTTTTTTATGACAGGATATTTTTGTTGTATAGATTTTTTTGAATTTGATCTGCTTACTCCTCATGGACACAGCGAAAGCATCTGCAAAACTTCCAAAACGTATTAAGATCAGTTGTGTTTTTGGTTCTCATCGACTTTTAGCTCAGTTTCTCCGCTCGTCCCCATGTCACATTTAATGAGAAGATTGCGAGACTCAATAATCTGTTGAGTCTCTTGTAACTCCAACATAATTGCTGCTGGCTAAATAAAGAGAACGCTGTTGGAGTCGACTCGCATTCCAAGTGTTTCTCCTGTTGTGAGGTGAGGGCTGCGATATTGGAAAGCGAGAGCTCGATCAGTGCATGCTTGGTATAATGAGTTGTAATTCTCCTGTCAGCGGGGATCTCTCTTTACTGTTTGGATCATTATTTTCCTCATAAGTGTTTGCATTATGCTGATTCCCTGCTATCACTGCTCTTGGTTCTAGATGTCAGGTGACAGTTTGCTCTGCACTTACATCAGCTGGAAGACGACTGTGAGGAATTTCAGATATCTGCGCTGATGGGTTACTGAAGAGTAGACACCTCTTAGAGCAGGATTTTTAATAATGTCTCTGCCTGACTGTCATGTGTGTATATAAAAAAAAATTCGCCCTTACCTTTCTGACCTTAGCAGAGTATTAGCACATTTAAATGCTAATTGTCAAACTATTATCTGTATCTCTGCAGAAATTAAGGAGTTATGTAGTAACCCCCCAGGTGTCTTATGCAACGTACAGCTATTGGGAAAACCCAATTTCCTATTTGATCCTGAGGTTTTCTATCAATGAATGAAAAGGAGCTGATAGCATTTAGAAATCTTTCCATTTAGGGTAGTACTACTCGAGATTACATGTCTTTCTTTGTCTTGGTAAATCCCTTTGTTTTACTTTCAGGTTGTTTAACCAAAATGGGTTTCATCAAGTTATAATCAAAGAAACAGATTCTGTAAACTACACATTTAATACACCAAAACCTTTTTTTGACAGTACTTAAATTTGGTCACAAAAGTGAAATTACTTTAAAATGTGTGTTTGTCAATTAACCCACCTGCACTGAACACTGTTTTTAATCCATTTCTAAAATGTAAGTCCTACCAGGGCAAAGAACTAAATGCTTTGCAGTCACGCAAATGGAGGTACAGCTAAAAGCATAGAGTCTAGACTCAACTTCCTCCTTAGGCTACAGACCGCTACAGTGACTCGCCTTTGTAAAGAGTAAGAAATAAATGACTGGGTAATGGTGAGTGTACAAAAGTTTAGTCTATGAGAGTTCACCCTTCATTTTATTTTGCAGATCGAAGCACATTAAGATTTCAAAAGAACATTAACTAAACAAGCAGAATGAAGCTGTTTCCAACATGAATCATCTTTAATTGCATTCCTCTCCATTAACTATCAAATCTCCACATTATTGTGAAGTGGAAGAAAGAAGGAATATTTGTATTTTTGCAGAAATGCAGAAGTACTCTCAGTAGTCCGTCTGTAGATGTCTTAATTGTCTGCTGATTCTAGGAACAACCCTCCATTACGTAAGTGTATTCTTATAAGATTAAACTTGCGGCAGACACATCTTATCCCATTAGTTCAGTCTGTTTGTGATTGAGGGGACAGAAAAATGTATAGTTCTGAATTAAGAGAAAAGATACAAACTCTGCAACAGAAGTCACAGTTTTATTGTTTCTTTTCCCAGCTGATAAGCAGGAAACTTTAGGCTTATTTTCTTTGCAAGGCAGTTTGATAAAAACAACGACCAGGTGGTAAAAAAAAAAATCCTCTGTAATTTGATGACTTTAAAAATGATCAAAAATGAATGACAACAGACCTGCAAATTCCAGTACAAAACAGAGGTACTTTGTGATGTGTGACTGAACACCGTGGCTAATTGTTGGAACAATGAGTGTTTGAAATGAGGTTGTTATGCAGTGATCTCAAATAAGCCTATTTCAAAGTGATGTATTGGCCTCATATTTATCAAACCATCAGGAACTACGGAAGATGATAGGAGTTACTTTTTCTCTCAATGTTTTGACAGTTGAACACATTGCAGAAATCTTTCTCACGTCACAGCAAGAATGTACAATGCTTGTGCAAAATGACATTGTCAGAGGGGAATCATAATTCAATCTGTAGAGACTCACACATAGAGAGAAACAGCAGTTAGACAATTCTATTGGACTGAGAATTTGCCGCTTGGACACCTTCGGAAGACGTGTGTGCTGAGAATCGCAGCAATCTCGAATGATCGGCTCGAACGAAGCTCAGGTAGGTTCTTCCCCCGGGTCCAGTCACTGGTGGTGGAGCGGAGCTTGGAGAGAGGAGACTTGAGGAGACCTGGAGGCGTCTGGGAGGCTGGTGGTGGAAACAGGGAGGAGGTGGGTTGAAGCACAGCTGAAGCGGGTGGATGGTTGCTTCACCTTTTGAAGGAGCTCTTGCCAGGTGATTGGATCAAGGTAGAGAGGTGGTGCGTCCTGATTGGCTGGGATGAAGGCGGAAGAGTCTTACAGGTTGAATTTCCGCCTAAGGCTACATAAGATAGAGATTCGTAACTTTAGCTTACCACCCAGGTCTGCATGTCCACACATCCAATACTTAGAATGTGGGCATAAAATGAAGCTGAAGAGCTCACTTAATTTGTAGGGGAGCTAATTTCTTTCACAAATCTGCATCCTTTTAATGATTGTGAAATACATCAAACTGTATGATTTTGATGAGTTACACTGGTGACCTTTTTAGGTAACATCACTGCTGAGGTGGTTAGCACCTCAACTCACCACTCGACACAGTAACCTTGCACAGAATGAAGTGGGTAAGATTTATTTAAAGTTACATAATGGTCATTGACCAATGGGTGATTCTAAAAGTATGATTATAAAGTGACTCGACACAAGTAAAACAAAACTAAACTGAGCTAAAATAATAATAATAATAATAATAAAAACATTTCCACCATTTGTCCTCCTTGTTTGTTATTATAAAGGTGAGGCTTGCAAATTTAAAAGTTGATGGCAGAGAGCTGCTATGGAGGGTTTAGATGTGCAAGTAGGGACTAAATAGGAAAACAAGTAAATCTGGTGTGATGCCCAGGAACAGTTTGAGCAGGCAGCCAAACTGTCCCAAAATAACAAAGCCCCACGAGGGTTTAGTCTTTAGTCTTTATGTGAACTATCTTAAGTCGGAGGTATCACTGTAGCACAGCTCAGTATATGTCTGCATTCAAGGAAAAAAAATAGTATGAATAAAGGAAACAGGGAGACTGAGGTAAATATATTTACTGATTCTGATACCAAGTGAGATGTGCAACAAAGAAAGCAGAACGTGAGAGCAGGATAGCAATGTAGGGCAATCTAAAGTCAATAAAACAGGACCTAAAGGAACTCTATATTTAGATACTATTCATAAAGGTGGATGAAAATTTGCCCATGGACAACAAGTGATGCGCTTCACAGCACTGACATGCACTGCTGGGTTTCTCTGACCTTTATAAACTCATTTTCTCTGTAGTTACTAAGTAAATTTCACTACATTTTAATAAATGTTATATTTCAATTTCAGAAGTAGGTTTTCAGAAAAAAACATTTCCATCAAATGTCCGATAGAGCCATACACCTAAAATTAATGTAATTGATTTTCCTCTAATGTTGCGGTCATCCAATTTCAGGACATAGCAAGTGTCTAATAATTGAGTTTTACTAAATATACAAATTTAACCCCCCCACCCCCCTAGTTATTTCAAAAATATGTTGTGGGAGGCTCTTAATCTCCAGAATCATTGGAGAAAAATGTTATTAAAACTGGCTTTGATGAAAACTGTGGCCTTGTATTCTTTTTTTACGTTTTATATGTTTTTATGATGAATTTATCTTTTTCCGCTTTTGAACATTTAGATTTTCTTCCAGGAAAAAGAAATGTCCACAGATGACAACAGTTTCTCAGAAGGCAGAAAATCCAGTAATGAAGACACAATTCTTACTGATTTTAAATGAATATGCATGGCAGTAGAGTACATTCATGATTTACATGAGTAAAAAGGAGTGTGAAAGAAGGAAGGCAACATCTGTTACATTTCCTTATCTTGAAGGTCTATAAATGCTTAAAGTAGCATGTAGTTTTCATATGCTGTAGCTGTGGCATGGACAATAAAAAAATCAAATGTTGAGTTTGTAAAAAGAAAATCGGGAGTACAGGAAAGCATTTTGATAAGATTTACAAAACCCTTAAAAGAAGCTCAGATGTTTATCAGGCTAAACTAATATTGCCTTTGCACCTCCTAATAGCTGTTTGGCTCAGCTAAATGTTTACAGCCAGCATCACATCGGTCTTGCTTGCAAAATGTATAAAAGCTTTCCATTTGTAGTGGTTGTAAAAAGTCATTTTCTGCACTGATGAGGTTTTGTTTGTGAGCCGTCTCTGAAATTGATTTCCCTGCTGTCTCCGCATCTAAGGTTCAGTGTGTCAGCGGTTTTGCAACCTCAGCAAGAGATAGAAAAAATACCTTCACTATTTCACTGTACTTAGATTTGGATCTAATGCCAAAAGTTTAGTAGTTTGAAATGTTTGAGATGTAAGAACCGTGTCTTTCGCTCTATAAGGCGCACCTAAAAACCTTCAATTTCCTCAAAAGCCGACATTGCGCCTTATAATCCGGTGCGCCTTATATATATAGACCAATATTGAGCCACAACAGGTCTAGAAACTAGATTCTAGTTGCTGTAGTAGATTCATCTTCTACAGCAGTACATGACGACACCGCAAACTATCATGTTTAAAACAATATTTTACCTACTAACCTAAATCAGACATCACAAAACACCAAATTACAGTTTTCCTTTTTTTTCTTTGGCTTTCATCAATGTACTTCACACATTGTCCCAAGACAAAATAATGGTTCTGTATATTTCTCTTCAGAGTTTTAGGTTTTTTTTATTCAGTAAAAGAAATTCTTTAAATTGATAAAAGTAAAAAGATAATGATGACAAAAACACATTGATTTGTAATTTGGGGTCAAAGAATCAAATCACAACCTGTTTTTATTCTTCAAAGTTTAAAATAATATTGACAGCAATAGCATTAGCGTTTAATTTTCATTTAAATTTTTGAACTTTGCTTCAGACAAACTCATGGCTGCTTGAGCCTTGCAGCTAGTGTTGAAGAAAATCACCAACTCTGGCCAAAATTTTTGTCAAATTTTCCTGCTTTTTGGCAGCTATTGGTACGGCACAGGCCATTTAGTAGTTATGTTATTATATGTGTTTCTGTCTTAGATGGAAATACATCTACTAAGCATAAAACATTCCAACATATTCATTATTTCAACTTTAGTAAGTTTTTATTGGGGTCATTATGACCATTATTTGGAATGTACACAAAATGCATCTAAAAACCTCAAAGTGTGGGGCAGCTTATATCTAGTTCGACTTTCCAAGGTGATTTATCTTTTCTGATGAAACGTACTCACTCTAGAACTTTTAAAACACTGTAATGTGTCAAATTTTGATATGTCCCAAATAATATGTCAAATTTTGAGTCAGCTTCAAATACCAAATGCAAAAAATAAACATTATTTTTCACATAGAAATTAGAGTTACGTTGAATTAAAAGGCTCAAACCTTCAGCAATAAGTTTGATGAATTTTCCAGAAGATTGAACTTGTGCTTCCGTGGTACATTTTGGATTAAACTGCACGGCACGTGGCAACCCCAACAGTGCAGCGTGGCCTGTCATTGGAGACAGATTCCACGCAACATAATGAAGTCTCAATGTAATGAGCGGATGAGAGTGAACATTTCTTAAATGGAACCAACATGCATAATTAACACGAGATGGTCTGAAATCCATTTTGTTGTCTCAGTGAAATTAGCCAAGTTTAGAAGAAACAACTTTTTTTTTTCTCTTCAGCTCTGACTTTAGACAATTTTATCCTCGGTTAGCTCTCCACCAAAACATCATAAGTCAAGGGCACTCTTGTGTAGATGCATGTGTTTTTACTTAGTCTTTGACTACTGATTTCCCTATAATCATAACACTTTTGAAATAAGAGTAAAACATTTAACAAGGTTGACCACACTGATAAACGACAGACCAGTTGAGTTATATATGACATCACCGCCTGCTTGTAAAACGTTATTCGTTTCAGAAAATTATGCGCGAAATCACTGCAAACTCCCGGCACAATATGCTCAAAGAGTAGAAAACAGAAGCCGCCTTTGGTATTTTTCTACATATATTAGTGATGTGGACCAGGATTGCCTATTCCTATTAGTTCCATTCATTACCCACTGGAAGGAGGCCTAATGTATCTTCTCCCCTGCTACCGTCATAAGCTGCAGATTGGTTCTAGGTGGTTGATGGACTGCAGCCTGCTGCAGAGGAAACATATTCAGCTTCTCCACAACTTTACTCGGGGTCATTTCATCAAAGGAGGGCCCTTCTGATTAACTTTCTCTCAGCCTCATTGCTCTGAGTTCCCAGCAGATAGTTTTCATGGAGGCTCTACTGTCCTCTGATTCTGTACATTAACATTTCTCTGCTTGATGAGACGTTCGATGAAATTTCAGTGAAAGCAAATTATGTTAACAGTCATTATGGAGTTATTTTAAAGAAAAAAGTTGGTTACCCAAAAATGCCTTATAAATCAGAACTAAAGTCTATACAGGCTGTGCAACGCAGAAGTTTAGCTTGGTTTTCTTTTATATTTTGTGATTTTCTAAACTTCCAAGATGCAAAGTTTTCTTTGAGAAACTGCAGTTGCTCTAAAAGTTTGCAGCATTTTACAGTTATGTGTGCCTTTGTGGGTAACACTTTATTTGAAAGGGGGTATATAAGACTGACATGACAGTCATAAACGTGACATAACACCTGCCATGAACATGAATAAGCCTTCATGAATATTTATGACTGTTGTCATAAAGCGTCATCTGGTAAATTACAACACTTTTAATCCGAAGTTGACATTATTCAAAATGTCTTTGTTATGAGAACTTGACATTAACCAATAAATCATTAGTGTTTAAACTTTACCTTTAATAACATAAAGTTACCAAATTTTTAAAGTGCAATCAGTAATACTTTTAGAACAAATATATATCACTTTTATATATTAAAAGTGTTGTAATCTATATATAAATTTGATAACTGCATGTTATCAAATGTTATAATAACATGCAATGTTATAATTGCATGTTATCAATTTAATAACATGCAATT